>CABFOV010001000.1:93217-141294 GCA_902141375.1 Timema poppense
CCCCCAGAACTCACTAGATCCCTCCTCTAGGTTCCATTCATGAGCCTTCCTCACCACAGACACTCGTCAAAAAACACTTCTCTTTTGGGCGTCGAGTCATGACTTATTTTTAAATCGGTATTTTTATCGTTATTATTTGTTCTTTCATGTTGACCGACTAATGGTCCGTTTTTACACTGACCCCACCGTCCCTGACGCCTGTGGTCGAAGGGTTAAGGAGACTGTCTGCAAGTCTTTAAAGTGATTGGTTCAACCCCACAAAGTGAAGCATTATAAATCTTAGTATTTACGTGTGATTTTTTTTTCAGAACTTGGATATTTATCTTCCTTTTTCTTAAGCTAGGTGTGAGATATAAAGTGTGCTGTACTAGGTTAAACATGTCTGGGAATGATAGGCTAAAATGAACCGTGTATATAAAGTGCATTTATATATATAACAATATTTATTTGTGTTATTATAGTTGTTTAACATAATTACTTTATTATTATATTAATCTATTGTTGTTATTAGGTGTTCTGTCATACGACATACCCATCCCTTTTGTCAATTAACTCAGAGCACCAATGCATCTTATCCTTTGCCTTCTCTTTTAGATCCCAGAATTTTCTTCTTGCCTTCGTTCCTTTCTAATCACTATATCGAATTTAATAATAAATTATCTAGTAGACTGTATACATATTATATAAGTTTAATTTTAATGTAGTATACATATATATACTTGTATAAGGCAGTTTGTTGGTATATTTACTTTATTCTACCTTCATAACACATCACTGTCTCATTTAAACTAAACTCACTCTGCATATTTATACAGCGTGGTAGTATATTTTATCATTAATAGTATAACTCGATATAATGTTTAACACATTCCATCAAAACGTATAGAAAGTTAAATATAAAAAGTAATTTATTCATAAATTAGAAACTAAAACCTCATCGATCAAGCTTTGAATTTAAACTAGTTTGACCAAAGTATAGTAACAATTTCCAGGTAGTTTTATTTTAGCATCCGGTCTTAATATACGTTCGGGTTATATGCTTATGTACTAGTTACGATTATAGTTGTAGGGATTGGGAAGATTATATTTAGATTAAGTGTACCCACATTTGCGTGGAAGGAGAGTGGACAACTATTTTGGAAAAAAATCACCTTCAATACACTCGACTGAGATTCAAACCTCAATCTCCCCGTAATTGGAAGTCTAGTTTATTGCGAGAGTAGCACGTTAAACCACGAGGCCACCGAAGTGGGTTCCAGGTAAAAATTGGTAAGAGTAACTGTTGTCTTTAATTAATTATTTATTACTTTAAAAACGATATTTTTTTCAAAAGTATGAGTTTTTTTTATATACAAAAGAAATGTTACATGTATGTATCCAAATTTATTCAAACAATTTTCTAAGAGACCGTCTCATCCCACGGATAACAGCCGGATTAGTGAGGTAATACAAGTCGAACCAAACTTCATGGTGCTAATTTATATTATATAAACAGAGGAATTGAGACCTTTGAAATAGTATAAATATGGTTTTTAAATTTAAAAATAAATAGAAAAAATAGCTGCTCTAAAAATAAAAATAATCATTTTTTTTAGCACTGCGTCTTACTATCCATTTAGGTTATGCTCTTATGTACTAATTAGGCCTACCATAATCTTTTAGGGATGATAAAGGTTGAATTTTAGGGTGGGCACTATTACATCGCATGTCCATTACATCACGTTTTGGAACAAATACATTACAGGTCCATCACGTAGCGTTTCCCCCACCTCTATACACAACTAATGTCGGGTAAACCTTAAATTTTTCGTTTTGGAAAATTTTCCGTAAAAAAATATATAGGGAAACTTTTCCATCTCATATCACTACGTACAACAAATAGGAATAAAAACTTTTGGTGTAAATTAATTAATTTAACTGTATTAGCCCTGTTCCATTTCATGATCACAAAATGATGCAAGTCCCGATTTTAAAAGTTAAACTAATCTGGAAACAAAACACGTGCTTCACCAAGCTTAGAGACTCATTCAACTCGATAGCGCATGCGCAAAACCCCACAACTCGGTCAACATAATGGTTTGGTCTTTTATTATCTCCAATAAATGATCCAACACAGCCCAATACAACTTGTTGACTCTGACTGGCTCTCCCAACATCAACATGTTGGCCAACATCCCCAACAAGCTTGGAGTTCGTTTATATTGTAACACAATTTGTTGAGATCTTGTTGGCCAACATGTTGTGTTGTAATATAAATGAGGCTTTAGAAGGAAGAGTCAGGCACACTAGCTTTGTAACTAGCCTTATCTACAAAGTGAGAGTTAGAGTTGAGAGTCAGGCACACTATCCTTGCAACCAGTCATCTCTAGTTGTACGTCAGAGTAGAGTTATCTGTGTGTATAGAGGTGGGGGAAACGTGATGCGATGGATCTGCAATGTATTTGTTCCCAAAACGCGATGTAATGGACATGCGATGTAATTGTTCCCAAAACGTGATGTAATGGACATGCAATGTATTTGTTCCCAAAACGTGATGTAATGGACATGCAAGGCATTTATTCCCAAAACGCGATGTAATGGACATGAGATGTATTTATTCCCAAAACGCGATGTAATGGACATGCAATGTATTTGTTACAAAACGCGATGTAATGGACATGCAATGTATTTGTTCCCAAAACGTGATGTAATGGACATGAGATGTACTTATTCCCAAAACGTGATGTAATGGACATGCAATGTAATTGTTCCAAAACGTGGTGTAATGGACATGCGATGTATTTATTCCCAAAACGTGATGTAATGGACATGAGATGTATTTAGTCCCAAAACGCGATGTAATGGACATGCAATGTATTTATTCCCAAACCGTGATGTTATGGACATGCGATGTATTTATTTTCAAAACGTGATGTAATAAACATGCGATATATTTATTCCCAAAACGCAATGTAATGGACTTACGATGTAGTTGTATACGCCCTGAATTTTGATCATGTGTCCATTGAAACGGGTAAAATACTATTAAACTGATCTCAATTTTTCCGTTGCTAAATGAAGAATGTCGTGAAACTGGCTTCAACTCATTTTTTTGGTTTTAGCGTTATCTTGTTTCTAATTTCCCAGATTATCGGTCGTGAGATGAACTCTTAACGTATGCATGCGTGACTCTGTGCCGAGAATATAGGATTCAATCATCAATAATGTCCAGTGAAGACGTAAGTAAATGCAATCAAAACTGTTTCTCCCTTTATACATGTTAATACATTTTATTTAAATGTGAAACAGACATTAAACAACTTAAATTCAATTTCTAAACGTATTTACATACGGAAATAAATGCGCACATTAAAACTGATTGCATTTACTTATTCATTGTGATATATGCAGTTCAAATGTTGATCAAATCACTTTGTCGGTCAATGTATAATTATATACACAGGACGTACCGTAGTCTAACATGTGGGACCCACTTCAGCGGTTGGAAGGAGACACAAAAACAATAAAATAAGTTCATATAAACATGCGTTTCACTTTATTTTTTCTCCGCGTTATATTCATGTTTGTAGCCCAGTTATGTGCAGCTGCTTAGAATTTAAGGAATTGCTCAAAATGGCTACCATCATATTGAATGCAAGTTTTGAAAGGCAATATATCTTTGAAGAAGTTCCGCAGTCTTGAGATACCATATCTTCAGGATTCCATTCAGGTCGAAGGTGGTCGTTTTAAACACTTCCTATAATATTAAGCAAATGCACATTACTGAAGTACAGACATGCAAACATGATTTCAACGCGTAAACAAAGTCAAATGTGAAACATTTTTATATCCGTTCTTTTTGTGTGTTTTTTTTTCCTGCCCACCACTGAAGTAGATCACACACGTTAAGCTACAGTAGCCATACGGCTTCTTTGGTGCTGACTGACAGCTCACAGCTGACTGACAGCTCACATCTGACTTCTGACAGTCAACAATCAGATATATACCTAAATTTTGACTGTAAGAAATGACAGCTGCTAAACACATGTTTTTGCAGATAATATGGTTTGGTGTAGGGATACATAATTTGGTCTGGTAACTTTACAAAACCATCAGCTGTCAGCTGTGAGATTTCAGTCAGTACCAAAGAAGTCATATGGCTACTGTACATTCTTAAACGGGGCAAACATGCACAAATTACGCCATTGTTGGTTTTACACAAGCCACCCTTAGTATTAACTAAGGGTTTAATTGAGCTGTAGCCATAATAACCACGCTATCACACATAAAACAGCGTATATTTCAGTGTTTAAAAGGCTAATCTATACTAACACAAAAAAAAATTACTTTAATTTAAATAAATCAGACAGAATTGGCATTATATTGTAAAACTAAACTTTTGTTATGTTAAATGTTTGACTTAGACAAATTTAGAGTGTAGTAAGTGAACATTTAGAAATTAATAATGGAATTTAAAAAAATAATCATCAAAATGATATTAATTATTTATGTTTAAAACCTAAAACTATGCCTTTTTCTTTAGTGGGCATAAAAACAGTATAAATGTCATTATTAAGAAACAATGGGTACATTCCTGAAACCCTTAAGGTAATAACACATTTCAATTTATTGTCTCTGGCACACAGCTCCTCGTAAAAAGACTCTTCCCCTTCTGACATATCCACTATGACATCTTCTCCGTAGTTCACAGCACCTTTGAAAGACCCAAAGCCAACCTTCTCATAAACACACAACCACGAACTCCACCTCAACAACTGCACAGATATATCTTCTTCGTAGCTTTGGAAATGACGGCGAAATATGGCATTTTCCTCTGGTAGGATCTGAGAGGTCAACAAAACAGTCTTTATTATTACAGGTGAGTTATCAGTCACAGTAAAGTATTCTGATATCGTCCTGGGCTCTGAGGAGACAGTGATATTATCCATTGAAACAGTCAAACGCACTTGACTTGATCGAGTTCCGGGTGTCTTTCTTAGGTAGATATCCTTTACAATATCTTCCCTGCGCCTACGTTTTGCGTTCCTATGAGAAGTGTTTGTGGAGAAATATATATTTGGAGAAGAGTAACCTTTAGACGAAAGATTTAGTAATATGTCCACCATCTCGTGTGGTGTGAAGATACCAGATCGAGCAGGTCCGTCCAAAAACTCCGACTCGGTCAGAGAAAGAAACCTTAGGTGTTGTAGGATGTCGCAGACGTCGAGAGTTTCGCGGAGATGTTCGCCGCTGTCCGGGACCCTCGACTTAACACAGCGCTCTTTCCCCCATCCAAACACGGCCTGTATCACTTCTAGTTCTGAATCTATGCTCATAGTATCTTGCTTGACGATGAGCGACAGAGATTCTGGTCCGACAGTCAGAATCATCTCACTGCCAAGAATGTCTTTAGAATGTTCTTGAAAAAACTGCAACAATATATTCAAACTAAAGAGTGTATGCCACATACACACAGTGATCATATATATATGTACAAATCTCACTATAGAGATAATACATTAGAGCTTAGCAATGCTTTTAACATAACTAGGTGGATATATCATATTGAAATATTAAATCCACCATAGATCTATAATACAAGATCAACATTCTTGCTTAGAGTTAGGCCAAATTGTATCCAGTTATAAAAATTGTTGTTTTTGTTTTCAGTACCTCTAAGGAATTACGTTATCATAATATAGATCAGCTGTTCCCAAACTTTTTGAATGGCACCACAATTCAATTTCTGTAATTTAGAGTACCACCAAGATAATTCTGCATATATACTTTTTGGTACATTTTTAGCTGTGTTCAGGGATATAATCATATACTGTGCGGCTGTATTTGTTAGAATCAGTGTTGCCCCCCAATTCTGGCCCCCCATACACCCCACCACCGGTTAAATCTGTTTTACTTTTGGATATACTTGGTCCGAATATATTTATAAGATTTGATGAGGCTCTATCTTTTCCCGACTTTAATTTGTTTGTTTTATTTGGCTTCTCGCGACGTACAACCGAGAATAAATGTACATACTTATCACTTGTGGTACGCACACCACAGTTTGGGAACTGTTGATACAGAGTTTTAGCGTTCTTTCCGATCATTCACTAACCAAAACTAAAGTGCAAATTTGAATAGTCCTTCTACTTTAATGGTGTTGCCACTCACACTCTTGCAGAATATTATTGTATTATGTGGCGCTTTGAAAAATCATCTAGATACCTTTGATACCCATCATTAAATTTATTTTAGTAAAAATAAGTAATTTTGGGGTGAGATTTGATTGTTAGATTTAGAGAAAATGTCTTATAACATTTTAGGAACTCACTTATAATCAAGCAAATTGGCTATTAAAACAGTTTATTGTGGCAATCAGAAAATATATTTTACCGAGGGGTTGGAATATATACTATTGATGCCGTGTAATAGGTTTAAATATTATAACAACACCACTTTTATAGTTTTGCTCTTTAAGTTCTGAGAATGGGTCAATCGAGTCTGACAGTTAACAAAAATATGAACGGTAAAACACGGTAAGGTTTAGTTAACCAAATTCACTGAAAGTAGTAAGTGGAGCCGACAATTTTCTTGCTTGATTAGCGTAGTGGCAGAAGCGTAAACTAGCATAAAATTGGTTAGTCCACTATGCTTTAGAATGTCCACTAGAAAAAATGGATTTTCAACACATTTTATGTGGTTTTATTTTCTGTGTCTAAAGAACATGCTGTATAGGAATATGAATATATATTTAATTGGTTTATATTAGCTCTCGCTGGCAGATCTGTGTGATGGAGCGCCAGCAAACCTGAAAATATTTCTGCTTACACCGAGCGAATACAGCATATATATCCTAAGATTGGTTTGGAGTTGGATGCTATTTTTTGTCCAACAAAGGGGAAAATCCCACCGGAGGCTAGCATATTTGAAGGGTAAACACAAGGCACACATATTTAATTATTTAATAATTTTTTTTATAAAGGCTTGTCTGGTAAAAGCTTATATCGAGCGTCACGTTGTTGTTTAAGTTTGTTTCATTTTTATGAGAAATAATGACGTTCGATATATTCAATAATAGGATCCTTAAACATTAAATAACTTAACTTACATTAAATTATGTTAGCAAAAAAATAGCTTTCAAAGTAGAATGCACTATTTAAATAATATTTATTTAAACGCATATTACACCATGGCGTCTATCTGCAATCGATCCATACAAACGAAGTGGTTTCCGTCTGTTGGCGAAGATAGTGGCAACTTATCCGTAAAGAGGTGTCGTGTGATCTACACAACGAAACCGTCAGCCGTTTATCTCAGTTTTCTAGATACGGAGTCACTAATTTCTCATTCAAGTAGCTCCTTATCTGTCTTCACGAGGCTGAGCCAACACCTTTCTCAAACCACTGCTTCACAGAAAATCTGGACGCACCAGAAATTGATCCCGGCACCTCTAGATCTATAGCCGGGGATTATGAGCCCTAGAATAGATATGCTAGGGTAGGCCAAAATTTATCACTCCAAGGGCCCAATTTGACTGTCAGTTTGCACCGCGGACCAAATATATATTAACTAATCACACTAAACTAATATAGGCCTACAAACCACATTTAATGAACAATTACCTTCAATACTTATATTTATATAATATTTTTGGTTAGTGGAATTTTTCAAATTCTATCGCCAGAAAATATTTATTACCCTCTCAAAAATGCTGAAATATTTGCGTGCACACACACACACACACACACACTCTCACAAACCAGATTAGTATTATAAATATATAATGATAAATATAATTCCTATTCAAATAAATGCACAAACTAATGCAATAAAGTCCTTTTTTATCTGAATCATTAGATATTTCACATCTACCACAAAGGTTGTCCCTTTAATTTTCCTCCATATTCCGCCGTTCGGCTGTTGCCCGACTCAGAACATCTGTCTTGACAGCTACGCCAAGCCAGGTTGTCTGCGAAAGGGCTGATTTGTTGTTTGAGTAGCGAGTCATTGTCATTACTCTTAACCTCGTGAATGAACTTGTTTACCTGATGAAATGAAACCGATGAAATGAGAGTGTAGAATACTACACCTGTATGATTGTGTCTCCCAACTCAGGATGTCCACCTTAACAGAAGCGCCAAGCTAGGTCACCTGCGAAAGGGATGATCTTGTTCGAGTATAGTGTCACTGTCGTGACTCCTGACCTCGTGAATGAATTTAATACCTTGTAACAGTTGTTTAATTAATAACATTGTGTTCCTCCATATTACAGTGAGTGCCATAATTTTAGAGAGCATGGAACGCGTTTGGTCCGCGGACCACCAGTTGGTCCACACTGACATAGGCGGTCAATGAATCTTACAGTTCTAATGAAATAAGACTTATTTTCTACTCATTCTATTTAGTTTGTTTACCTCCATCAAATCATCTTTCAGAGGTCTCATGTTACAACTCACAGCACAATCAAGAGCCCTCCAGAAGTCTTTCAACGATTGAGGTTGGAGATGGTCCGAGCACAGGTTGACCAGATCTTGTATCCTGTAGCGGCGAGCCAAGACACAAATCTCTGCAACTTCGTCTTTGGACTCAAACTCTATCTTTTCACTTAGAAACCTGTGAATAATAGTTGATACTTCTTATACAACTAATACCTACGTTGAAATTAACATTTAAAATACAGATGAAGGTCATTTACAAATATTCATATCTCAGTCAAGGTTGGATTTTTAAATATACATCCATTACTAAATAAATTAGATTTGTTGCCAATTTTCATCACTATATAAAAATTAAATAATTCCCACAAGAAAAAAAAATATATATATATACACATTTAAAAGTATGCAAATATATCACATAATATTTTTGTTCCTAAGCTAAGGCTTTAGTAACCCGTCTTGGTGGCATAGTTAGCTAACGCGCTTCTTTCGTGTTGAGCTAGACCTCCGTGGACGGGAAGATCGAGGTTAGAATATCGGTCGGGTGAACTGGGGTGGTTTTTCCTAAATAGTTTTTCGCTATCTCGGGTTCACTTACTCAAAATTTAGCCTTCCCAATTCCTAACCCGTTGGAGTAATTAGTACTAACCAGAACGGCTAGTAAGACGAGGTGCTAAATAAAAAAAAAGAGCTTTAGTAATAATAATAATAAATAATAATAATAATAATGATGATGATTATAATAACAAAAATAATGGCGTGTTTTGACTACATAAACCTGTAGCTCAGTTTGCGGAAATATTAGCCAGTACTAACGTACTGTTACTCGGGGGACGCCCGAATGTACTGATCGTACATCCTTTCCGTGGAAACTCTTTCCATGTCCGGATGTGGTGATAAGATGATGGCAGGATGGGGTGAAGTCGATGACGATATTAACCTACTTAATTCTAATTAATTCAAGCCCTTGTGACCATGGGAACTATTTCCCTTCCGATAGCATCGAATCTGAGACTTCTAGGTTTGCAGTCACTGGCTCTTATCACTATACCACGAAGTCGGTTAATGCCAGTAGTGAATTTCGGTAAGTAAATAATGCAAATAAAGAAGTCAAGTTGAAAAGTATGACATTCAAGTATATTTTAAAATTATTATTATTATTATTATTATTATTATTATTATTATTAGCACCGCGTCTTACTAACCGTTCGGGTTATAAGCACTTAAGCTAATGTGTAATGGTAGGGTGATTGTGAGATGAAATGGAGGACTTAGAGTTTAGCGTGGAATCCGAACCACGGTGGAGGCCTGGCATTCCCCACATTCACAAGATGTCTTGTCAGAGGTGAAGGAAGGGTTTAGTAATCAGATAAATCTTTTCCGGGACCGAGGATTGAACCCCGGCCACCAGCATAGAAGTCTGACACATTACTCCTAGACCGCCAGGTCACCGACTATATTTTAAAAATGGTCGTATGGCGTGAGTACTGAAAACCTCATATTATAAAACCACTCTAGAGTCCAGTCTCCTTAGAAGTGATGGTAACTGAGAGCTAGCAGAATATGTAAAAAAAGATAAAGGAAAAACATAATCAAAAACAAATTGTTTGTTGTAAAATTTAACTGCCAAAATTGACAACAAATCAAAATATGGTTTTGCAGGACAAGTGGTTTGGCGACATGACAGTAGATCTGGTAATTTTTTTATAGCTGTCAGTTACCACCACTCGTATAGCAAATGAACTGTAGGAGAAATTGGCTTTGGCAGAAATCTCACCTCTAGAACTATGTTCAGGGAGCTTAAACCATCAAATACTATCCCTGCCTTTGAGTAAAGGTATTATACAAGACTTGAGCTGATGGGAGCGCTGAGAAAAGAATCAGTCTCTTCTTGTCTGGTTTGTGGGTGACGAAGAGCTTAGACCCAACTGGGCGGACCAAGTTTATCTTTTCTCTAAAATTGTATGTTTCCTCTTTTAAAGAAAACGTGGGCACCTTTATTCTTTATATACATTTCGCCCCATACCCAATTAGTATAGCCATGCGGCTAGTGCGGATAAGTGGTAGGACAAAATATATATTATCTTAAATATACTAAATTAATATAAATGAATATTACCTTAACATTTTTTCGAAAACGCGAGACTCAACATCTGGTACGAGGATAGGATTTCCAAAGCCCCCTCCTTTGAACATGGCATTGAACACAGGACTGGCCAAGCCAAGGAGGAACCGGGAGCATTTCAATACCTACACAAACAAACTAATATGAAAAAAAAACATTCTACAATTTTCTCTTTCATTACTTCCATCCATTTGACTTATGCGCAAAATTACAAACACCTTAGCTTAGTCGGTAGTTTGTCTGCCTATGATACTAAGGGTCCCAGGTTAGATTCCCATCATAGCTTATAAAATATTTAATTGGTGAAATGTGGTTTTATCCTTATTCTGTGTTGAATTAATGTCCACGGGGCTGGGTATTATGTCTGTAATAAATTTTAATTTATAAGTCATATGTTGAAATAATCAGTCGCTTAAGAAAGTGCTCGTTAAATACTTGAAATAAAAATATAAAGCGCTAATAGTACAGTGATCAGAAACATAACATTTATTTTTTTTGGAGAAAAAGTGAGGAGTCATCTTGTAAAAAGACACACTTGGTACAATCAACCGGGACTCGATCCAATCCAGTTTAACGCGATAGTAGCATCTTAAACCATTTGACCACCGTAGCGGGTCACACATTCAATCATTGAAATATTTGATTCAGAATTTTATTTATAAATTGTTAATCATAAAAATAAACTTCATGATTATAAAATTATTTAAATGAAAAATGATGGTACGACAAAATTAAAATCCAATCAAATGTAAACACTATAAATTATTACAAGACAATTTTCTGATATTTAAATTCATCTCGAATTTTTTCGTACTATTTATGCATGATCATTTTTAAAACTGACATAATATTAAAATCTCAATCACCTTTTTATCGTCTCCGACAATGAATTCACAATCCACTGTCTCCATGTCTATGACTGCCGTTCTTTGCCATTGATTTCTTCTCACAAACATTTTTTGAAACTTTCTATTCTCAGCTTGAATTAATCGTCAAAGTTACGCGTCTCATTAGAAAACATTCTCACAGACACGCACCTACATGATTATCAACTCTTGTAGGTGATAATGCAGCATTCACTGATAGTAATCTTGATAAAACAAATACAATGATAACAAATAGATAACACGAAAAAATACTTATCACAATTAATGAATGCCTGATAAGTTAAATAAATTAATTTAGTGATCCCTATTAACGTTTATATAGGAATAGGCCACGTAGAATGAATATCAAGCTTGTAAATTCCGGTTCGCCTTTGACAGGAAGGTCAAAGTTCAAATCCCTGCTGTACCTAAAATGGTTTTTCCTAAATTGTTCCCTTTTTAATTATCAAGACAAATGTTGGCACTTTTCCTCTTCCGCACCCCAATAGAGTGATTAATTTCAGATAGCCTGGATAGGTTATTAAGACCTGCTGCAAAATATAGGCCAGATATTAGCGTATATAATTATTTTTAGCACCGCGTATAGCTACCCGTTAGAGTTATACGCTTATATACTAATTACTCTAAGTTGTTTTTGGGATTAGGGGAATTATATTTATAGGAACGTTACCCCCATTCCCATGGAGGGAGAGTGGAAAACCATTTTGTAAAAACCACCCTCAGTACACCCGACTGAGATTCGAAACTTGATCTCCCCGCCATCGGCAGTCTATTCTACTGCGAGAGTAGCACCTTAGACCATGTGGCCACGGAAACGGGTCATATAATATAAAAAGTAAAATTTATAATAATTAATTGAAATGTTATAAAATCAGCGCTATAAATCAATCTTGGACTTTGCTCATGTTGGTCATAATGTTATCACTACGTGTCTAAAATTTCACACCAGGACGATTTACCTCATATGGTGAGCTGCGAATATTTGCTTGGATATATTACTTTGTCATGGTTATATTGTAAATAATTGTAAATTGATCCATCTTTCACACAAGTCAACCTAATTGTCTAACAGCACGTTTGGGCTTTATGCCAATGGACTAATTATGCTAATTGTTTAAGGATGAGTAAGGTTGAATTGTATAGGAAGTGTACCCACATTTTTCGTGGATGGGTATTGGAAAAGCATTTTGGAAAACCACCCTTAATACACCTGACTCGAATTCTAAACCCGATTTCTCTAGTATCGGCAGTCTAGTCTATTACGAGACTGATGCCTTAGAATATTCGATCACTGAACGGGGTTTAAAACTACTTCCATATGCCCTTTGTTTCATGCATAGGGCAACTTTCATTAAATACTACTGTAAACTTACACATTATCGATTTAAATGTCGACTTATATCTAAATCAACATATGATTCAAAATTCCCGTTAAAAAATATGATTTAAATATATGTTTTCAAAATTTTGCGCCATGACTCGCTTATCGAACATAGAACCATTTGCTTAGAAAACCAGTTTTCTATCCTTTCTTAATGGACATCTGTGACTTACTTTCTCACTCGTCAAGCATAAAATGTCTTAAAATAATGATAGCACTACAATAGTTATAATAATCTCATGATTTTAAATGTATGTTTCGCAGTACAAGGGGGTGAAAACGTTAGCTACTTATTTTCTTTTATTATAATAACTGTATATTACATTCACGGTAGGAATTGACTTCTGAAAGGCCTTTTTCCCTACCATAAATCTACTATATAGTAGGATATTGGTAGGAAAAAAAACCTTTCAGAGAGTAATTCCTACCATGAATGGAATATATGTATGTATATTATCAAGATGAACGTTGTTTGAATCCCAAAGAGTTCCATCGTCAGCTGTGTAACCTAGGCAGCATTGGACATTTATTCATTTTCCTAAACTATCTCTCCCGACACCTAGAATGTATCTCGGAACTAGTTCTATAATCTCTATCTGTTAACATCATTTAGCTCTGTCCTTTATTTACTATTATTTACGTTAGAATGTAGAACCTAATTTAATGGTCTTTTATTCCAAATATTAATTCATAATCCTACTAGTGGGTCCACCCTGGGTATATTACGGCCCCGGTACTCCACCTCACAGGGTGTTTCACCATCCTCTGGATCTAATAGTCATCAGATCGGCTAGAGCCCCAGTGGGTGCGGGCATCCCCCTTTCCACCACCTGGGGAGGCACCCTACTAGAGATTGCCCTCCACCTACTCCTAACTGGACCGGACCGGACGGCCGACAACCCCAGCTTAGCATATCACTTGTTTCCAAGCGGGTCGGACCATCCAAGTGAGAGGTTATGTCCCCCGTCTCAACCGATGTTACTTTTGAACGTTCCTCAGCTGGTAACTTAGCGCCCCCTGGTTCATCATCAGTTTGCACTACTGGAATCCACCAGAAATCACCTATCCTCAGCTGAGCTCTAGGTAGCCAAGAGTACCAACATGCTCTAACCCACCAGCTGGCACAATCGTAACTTATTCCTAATCTAATTTATTGTGCCAATTAGTAAAAGTCCTCTAGGTTATATGTTAAGTAACTATCCTCACTAGCGTCACTCTCATCTTCTGTCTATTCTTCTTCTCCAGTCTCTGTTTTTCCTATTTGCCTCACCTTTCTCCTATACTTCAACTCAGTTATGTACTTGTCCCTCACTCGTTTCGAAACCTTGCCTACGGTCGAATCTAGCAGGCTCCACCTGGCCACATCTCTCAGTATGTGGTATATAGCTTCCACCGGGAGTGGTATCTGCAACTCTTCTCTACACTCAGCAGTATTCGCAAACTCAAAAACGACGTGTTCAAGAGTAGCCTCCTCTCCTCAGTCGCATTGTCCTCAGTCAGTCAGTCGCCTAAGAAAGAGGGCCGCACTGTACGGTCCATTACTAGTTATATAATGCACCAAACCCGGGTAGGGCTGCATGAATTCAAGTCCTAAGCTTTCTTCTACATTTGGAAACAGCTGGTAGGTTCTCCTACCAGTCACACTTTTATTCCAATCTTCTTGCCATTCATTCAACAAGAATTTTCTGACTTGACGGCCACTCACCACTCCCTCCCCAGTTAGTATAGTCACTCTGTCAAGTTTCCCTTTCCTTAACCAGTAAATGGCTGCCCTCATCCTTATTTCCAACCCAGGCCCATGCTCAGAGTATCTGTTGCAACGGTCCTATACGCACCAGAGAGCTTCAGAAGAATTCTCCTCCGAAGAGTCCTGATTTACCTCTTTAGTATTACCTTCCTCAACTGCTTCGCCCATGCGCTGGCCCCATAACCCACAATAGAAGTGCCTGATGGTATGTACGGATTAAGAGCATAGACAGTCTAAATCTCCCTTGACCAATACTGATTATTTTATTCATCACTTTCAATGCCCTTGCACTTATGCTTTCCACGTCCGCCATAAAGCCACATTTCTCACCATACACAACGCCCAGGTACCTGGTCAATCTGCTATGTTTTATTGTCTGTCTTCCTATGTTAACTATCGGATCTCTCTTAAGCACTCCCCTTGAAGCACGTATGTGGTATTCGCGGGCGCCAAACTTGACTAACTTTCTTACACCAAGAGTCCAATCCAGCTAGTACTGCATTGCTCTTGGCTTCAAGTTGCAATCGTGATTTAGCCTTCACAACAGTTAGTAAGTCGTCCCCAAAGGCCACCACCCCGCCGTTCCTGGAAGGGTCTCGATCTATAGTAACCCCGGATAGAGCCCTACGTCCCAAATAATAGGTCCGCAGACTGATCCCTGGAGACAAGATTTAGTTAGTTTCTTACTTATTGATATTCCTGGACACAAAGACTAGCATATCTGTCCCTACAATAGTCCATCAAAAACCTGTAGAGACTCCTCGGATAATTTATTTCCCTAAGCCTCTTAAACAGCACCATCCACCACAAATCATCGAGAGCTCCCGATATGTATAGGAATATACCTATTACATATTTCCCATTAGCCATATCGACAAGGTTCATGGACTCGCAGATAGCATCCTCCATGGATCTGCCCCTCCTAATGCCGTACTGCTGTTGGTGCATGCCAACAGACTGACGATGCTTTAGTAACCGATTGCACAATATTTTCTCCTGCAATTTCCCGCACACACTTAGTAAACATATTGGTCTGTATGACTTGGGGAGCTGCGGATACTTGTATTTACCTTTACTCAGAATCACCACTTCCCCCTGCTTCAACACATTAGGCACCTGGCCTTGTTCAATACATTCGTTCATAAAACACGCTAGGAAGGACGCTACCTGCTTACTGTTCTGCTAAAGTACCTCAGCCCTGATCCCACCTGGGCCAGGAGCCTTCTTGATTTTCATTCCAGCCAATGTCCTCACTATCTCATGTGAGGTCACTGGATCAGTTATATTTCTGTTGTCATAATGTTTGACCATGTCACTTCTGTCCGTCTTATGATCATAATTGTCGTTCATGCCATCGTCTGGAAGCAATGTATCCACCAACAGCTTGGCAGATTCCTCCCAACAAGAAGTAATAACTCCACCCGGTGTCCTTAACTTAGAGATCATTGCTGGGGGCCTTATTTTCCCAGTTGCTATTTGAAAGGGTACTCCCAAAGCATTGTTCCTCAATTCTTCCTGTACATAACGCTCCCAGCTCTCCCTCTTTGCGGACGTCAGTGTAGTCTCAAATTCCTCCTTATTGTTCCTATAAATGGGGAGTAGTAGAGCGTGGCCATCAGGGTCGAAGAATCTCTGGTATCTCCTGCGCCCGCCCTCATACTCCCTCTTGGTTTTCCAAGTTTATTTCCCAAAGGTATATTATTAACCTTCAATGTGTCTCTTACTATCGGAATTGAACTCCTCATGGCTCTATGCACCGAAAAAGTGAACTCTCTCACACTAGCATTCACATTCCCGCCTTTTTCCACCTCCAGTGCAAACACCAGTAACTCTCTGAGCTTATCCCAATTCGCCTTTTTGATGTTGTCTCCGAGTCCTGAACCCGTACATACGTCTTCAGTCATAGCTCTTCCTATCTCAAAGTTGATCATATTATGGTCACAAGTAGTCATCCCATCCAGTATTTTCCAGTCCCTAGCAATCTCCATCCCCTCCATGTTACAGAATGCCACATCTATATTTGAACTGGCTCCATATCTAACCACATAAGTCGGTGGGATACCTAATTGATTAAATACTTCCAATTGTCTCGCAACTGTAACCTTTCTAACTTCTCACCCCTCTTGCATCCTCTATATCCGTCTTTTCTCCCATCTGATCTTAAGAGGGTGTCGCTAAACAACAAAGGTGACCTTGCGTTCACATCAGTGATATATATTATCGGAGTTCCCTTGTAAGTGTCATATCATCACTTCCAGATGATCTAGGTATTTTTCAATATCCTCCCTGAACTGGAAATACATATTGACTATGATGACTGCACCTATTCCCGATCTAATTTAGATGCAAGTAACCTTTACGTTGCAATATTGATCTTAATAATACTTCTTAAGAAAACACTATTGCAATCATCGGTGATTTGCCTACTGTCAAAATTTGTGCAGTAGCTGGCATTTTCTGAATCCTACCACCAACTGTATTATAAGTCTCTTTTAAGCATACAATATCCAACTGAAGTTCCTCTACAACTTTCCTGGTGTCTTCCATAACGGTCGCTCTTCGCATAGCGTTTAGCTGCCCAATTTCTAGTGTTTGGTTAACCCTCACAGATTATGCGTGAAAACATAAACAAGTTGAATGCTTCTTCGTCAATATGAAAAAAATAAAAATATTAATTACAACAAATGAGCCCAAAATTATTAAAATAATTAACAAACTTTCTCTGAGCATAATAAATACTTAAACAATTTTGAAAATTAATATAACTGCTTCAGTGGCCGTATAGTGTAACGCACTATTCTCGCAGTAAATTAGACTGACGGTGACTGAGAGATCAAGATTCGAATCTCGGTTGGGTGTACTGAGGGTGTTTTTTCAAAATGTTTTCCACTCTCCCTACACGCAAATGCGAGTACACTTCCTCTACATATAACCTTCCTAATCCATAAAACTATTAGCGTAATTAGTACACAAGCGTATAACACGAAAGGGTAGTAAGAGGCAGAGCTTAAACAAATATTGAAAATAACTTTATTTAATTAGTTTCTTTGGAAGATTTGGGATGTTTTAAAATTTAATTTAGAAAATGAAAAATTTAAAGTTAAGTTTAAAACCAATTTATAAAGTTTTTTTTTAGCATTGTGTCTTATTTCCTGTTCAGATTATAGGCCTATTATGTACTGATTATACTAATGAGTTGGGGATAAGGCAGGTTATGCTTATAGGAAGTGTACCCTCATTTGGGTGGGGAGAGGGAATAGAAAAAACATTCAGGAAAAACCACCATCAGTACACCGGACTGGGATTCGAACCCCGATATCCCTGTCATCGGCAGTCTAGTCTATTTTTGATAGTAACGCCCTAGACCATGTGGCCACCGAATCAAGTGTTAATGTGTTAATACTTGGTAAATAAAATAAATAACTTTCATAAACTTAATATGATTATAAAACGTCATTCAACGATAAACTCATGATATAGAACACAGGAAAATATAGCATAAATAACTTACATAGATACCTATTTGGATAGTAGAACAATTACTAGACTTAGAGTTATTTGTAATACCTTCAATATTATTATAAAGGCTTAGATTGATATAATTCAATGGAAAGATTTATAGTTGATAATAAATTTTTTTAAAGTTACAAAATACTTACTATAAAAATGAGTCAATACCAATCCAAAGTTTTTGTGTTTTAAAATTAAATACTTCAATGAACACTTAAATATATATTTTGTAACATTTGACTAATTTTCTATTGGATAATATGTAAACTTTGTTCTCTTTTAAGTTTTGACTAGTTAATATTCAAGCTTATTTCTTCAATAGTTTCTAGTACATAAGACTACCTAAAATATTAGAACAAACGATTAAATTAAACATAATTGAATATTACACCTAGACGGAGACCTGGCGGTCTAGGGGTAAGGTGTCAGACTTCTGTGCTGGCGGCCGGGGTTCAATCCTCGGTCCCGGTACAAATTTATCTGATTACCAAGCCCTTCCTTCACCTCTGACAAGACATCTTGTGAATGTGGGGAATGCCAGGTCTCCACCGTGGTTCGGATTCCACGTTAAACTGTAGGTCCTCCATTTCATCTCACATTCACCCTACCATTACACATTAGCGTAAGTGCGTATAACCTGAACGGGTAGTAAGACGCGGTGCTAATAATAATAATAATAATAATAATACACCTAGACACGGGAATTGAACCAGGAAACTTCCACTTAGAACATAATTGCTACCTAAGGTATCCATTAAGGGTCCCATAATCGGGCTCATTCCATTGACCCTGATGTATCATAATCAATATAAGGTATTTTAAATATATCTTTGAATCATATCCGACACGCTGTGTCAACCTTAAGAGGCTGCTCTAACAATATTTAACTGTACACTCCGTCTTACACTAACGGACTACTTTCCAGCCCTATCTTAGAAGCTACGTCATAGCGGAACGATGTAAGGCAAGTTTTTTACCTTTCAAGGTAAACGAAGGGCATTAGGTTGGCCAAATACATTCGATTCTCGTAGACATGTGTCGTTTTTCAACAATATATAATGTATTAGAATGGCGTATTCTGTGACGGCTGTATACGTAATAAAGCTCAATTTCCATCTTCATAAAATAATTAAGTTTAGGGATTTAATAAATTTCATGTAGTACGTTTATTTTTTTAAATTTGAGAACAAACAAAAGTGTAAAACCAATACACCACCTACACAAACAGGAAATATTTTTATTTTCTCTCTTTACAAAACAAACAAAGGCTTAATTCACCTCTTATGTGGCTTGGCAGGCAGGCAACTGTACTAAACCTTAAGATTAGATCATGGTTAAGAAAAAAAAACTAATAGCATGCATCTGTGAAGATATTCTCTCCCCACCTATAACCTGATTTTGGAAGGAAACCCACTATGTAAGGCCTTATATCGTATCGGAATCCAATTGTATAGTAATAATTTGTTAGGATAAAATACCTTATATAACGGTAGTAATACGTCCGTTCTGAAGGCCCTTTATCTTACTAACATACTACTATAGAGTAAGATTTTGCTAGGAAGTAAGGCCTTCCGCCAAAATCATGATATAGCTTACACACCCGTAAGGTCAGAGTGACTTGCCCACACAATATTCAAGAAGATAGACCACAAAGCCCTTGTTTTCTGAGAAGCTCTTGAAAAAAAAAAAAAAAATCCTATGCCAAGTGTGTAAATGGTGACTTGTTTGCAGAAGACTTTGTGTGGCAGATGAACGAGGAAGAAGAAGAGGAGGAGGAAATGTTGGTGAAATAGTTTAGAACCTCGCCCCCATCACGTTTGTCTTCAAGTGGGGCACCTTGATAATTGTTGGTGTCAACATTGGAGACCGTTGTGGATGTAGGTTGGTGATTCATGTTTGCCTGAGCACACGCTTTTATGCGCACCGTGTGGGCGTCTGTTGCGTCTTTTGAACGATTATATGAATGAGTTTTGGTTGATCGAGTTTATGTGCTTAATTTTGGAGTGTAGGAAACGTGAAAAACGGTCAGTGTTTTGTTTTTTTGCAGTTATAAATAATACATTCTTTTTTAAACACACGGAACCTAATATGATATTTAATCTAAAAAGTTGAGGTGTTAAAATAACCATAACATTATTGGGTACTACAGTATTACAGTTTCTTTTTGTGACAATGTACCACATGAAGGTGTAAGTTGTTGCTTTGGTTTTTAATTTGTATTTCAAGTAACTTTTTAAGATCAAACAGAATAAATAAAATAAGATAATTAAATTAAGATTATTACAAGATTTTTTTTCCTCTACCGCATTTTACTTCCCATTTATTTTATGCCCATTTAAATACATTAATGGTGTAGAGATGAGTAAGGTATAACTTCAGAGGAAATCTACCCACATTTATATGTAAGAAAAATAGGGAAAACATCAAGAAATAAAACAACCTCAATAAACCTCAATGATATTCAAACTTCAATCTTCCGATCACCGACAATTAAGAACAGACGTTCAGTCTGCGTGGCCAACGATGGAGGTTATTAGTTTATCAAGTAGGTATGATATACCTTGTGAATTATATCATTTTTAGCAAATGGTTTGAAATACACTTGGCATAAATATATTATAAACAGGCATAGTTTTATAAAATTAAATACAACGTGACTGAAAAATCAAACGAAACAATTTTATAATTTAACAAACATATTGAGTAGTATGTCTTGGTAATATATGTGTGGTACTCGCTTTGGGGGATGTATGATATAATATTCTACTCTAACAATAGACTAAACTGCTGAGGACAAGGAGATCGTGGTTCAATCCCAGTCGGATGTACTAAAGGTAAGTTTTCCATAAAAATTTTTCCACTCCCTTTCACACAAATGCAGGTACTACTCATATCAATTAAACCTGCCTAATCCTTAATATAATAGTGTAATTAGTACATAGGTATATAAGCCGAATGGGTCGTAGGACGTGCTGCTAAAATAATGTGTAATTATAAAAAACGGAGCTTTATTCCGTTTTTCTCCCAAGCTAGATATTTCACCTGTATTTTAATTTCCAAGCTAGTTTAGAGGTTCCGCATATCAAAGGTTTTATGTACAGCCGGATAGCACACGATGAAATCCAATTCCCTAAACTCAGAATCAATACTATAAACTGCGTTCCAATGTATCGCCTTAATTAGAGACGTAAAGTGGAATAAATTATTTAAATATTTTCTAGGAAATTGACCAACTATTTATGTGGAACTAATCCAATCGAGATAGCACAAATAATACAATCAAAACTGGTTTAATGTATCTTGGATACGTTAAGATATGATTTTTTGAAAAAAGGAATTACAACAAAGTATCAACGACGATTTCACTTATCTCTATACCCGCCTCGGTGGCGTAGTTGGCTAACGCGCTAGTCGTGTAGAGATCGATTACTGAGAACGGGGAGACCGAGGTTCGAATCTCAGTCGGGTGAACCGGCTTTTTTCCCCTCAATGGATTTCCACTCTCCCCCGACGCAAATAAGGGTTCACTTACTCTAATTCAACCTTCCTAATTCCTAATCCATTAGCATAATTAGTATTTAAAGCGTATAACCCGAACGGGTAGTAATATGCGGTGCTAAATAATAATAATAAACACTTATCTTTATAACACTCACCTAACGGTTAAATCGCATAGTGGTTGAATGCTGAAGGATCACTAACGTCGCGTTTTCTAGATCTGCTGTAGATAATATATTATACTATCCTAATAATTAAATCTACCTATCCAAACCTTTACCAACACATTCACTTCCCTTAGGATCCAATTAATTTATTATTTCCTATAGAAAATATACCGGAAAACATTCATCTATACTGGCTACCCATAATATAATATAGTGAGCATTTAAAAACATTGAATGACAGAGGGAATGGTTCGCAAAGGTTTTAATTATAATATTGGGTAATTAACATATTTTATTGTATATAGCAGTGTTTTTATGTAAATCTATACATACTTGAAACAAGTAATCGCATTTAAATAGAGGGATAGTGGAAGAACTTTTACAGGTACAGATAGCTAGGACTCAAACCCCAAACTACCTGTCAACCATAAAACCAGACTAGACGATCTTTTTAGACCACTTGCCTACCCATGCAATTAATTTGATTATAAAATATAAAAATTCTTATCCTTAGATTTTTTAACGACTAAAACATAACTTAATATTCTGCGGTTTATTTAAGTTCGCACATTTATCCCCCCCTTATTATTTATTAAACTCTTACACCCTATAGAAATGCTGCCAAGTCATTCCCAAAATTGATTTCGGAGAAAGCTTGTTAGCATGAACTCATTCTATTGTATATAAATTACAATAACAAGAAAATAATTGCCAGCCATCGTTAGACACATCTGTCAGAAACCTTTAACAATCGTAATTGATTGCCCGATAAAATGCTTTGTAGAAATCGTGTTACAGGGGATTTCTTCTACAACATTTAACTGCTCTACAAAATTAATTGGCTTTGAGTGCTCCTATTTCGTTAATGCACAAGGAAACGATTATTTACAAGTTTGTATTCATCCAATATTACCTTCAATTGCATTCATCGGTCAAGTGCCTACCTTTTTTTATTAGTGTTCACCGTGTCTTGCTAACCTTTTGAGCTATCCGCCTATTAACACTAATGAGGTAAAGGATGAGGGTACAATTTAGTAAAACTATATCAAATTTTCATGAAGATATCGGGGGAAACAGTTAAGTACATCTTTCCGGGATTTAAACCCGTTAATACAATATACATTGTGGAGGGGTGCTTTAGACTTTAGAGCTTAGATTATTCGACCACCAATACGGGCATTGGTTTAATTATTGTCATTGCTACTAATAGTAAATAATAGCAGAAATTAATAGTAAGCCTACATTTATTAGAGTTCATCTTGAGAGAAAATAAAATCAAACAAAAGATAAAATTATCTCCAAAATATCCAAACTGGGTAACTAGCTTCTTGTGACCTTGGTTAACATAATTTTCCCTTCCTACTACAACAAACCCGCTAATTTTGTATTATTATTTTGTATTGAAACAGTTGCTCAGAACAAATGGTGTTACTATCTACCACTTGTCTGGAAATTCCAAAATAGTCTTGATATACCTGCTATTGCAACGAGGGAAAACTAATTTTCAACCTAATCTAAAATCCACTGCGGTGGCCACACGGTGTAAGGAGTTACTCTCACATTAATCTAGACTGAAGAAGAATGAAAGATAGAGGCTGAAATACCCGTCGGGTTCACAAGGAGTGGGATATCACACATGATTTTCTACTATCCTTCCAAGCAAATACGGGCATACTTCCTCTAATTTCAACACTACTCATCCTTAACATATTACCATAATTAGTACATACGTTTTGTAGCCCAAATGGGTAATGAGATGCAGTGTTAAAAAAATATATAAAACATGCAAAAAAAACTATGTCGGAGATTATATTTTTTACACTGCATTTTATTACCCGTTCGGGCTATTCACACTTAATTACAAAATATAGGCTAGTGAGCAGAAAGGTATAATTATAGAATAAATGTACCCAAATATGCTTGGAGGGGAAGAGAAGCACTATTTAGGGAGGGGAGGGGGGATTCTGTGCGTCCAGGTGCGAATCAAAATCAGATCTCTCCATCACCATCAAATCGAACTAGATGAAACTGAATCCTTTATTCGCTGACCCTCTCACTGGTGTGGGTTCAGAATTAAAATTTAATTTGTGCAAAGAAGAAGTTAATTTTGAAGAGCCAAGTAGGACTTTATCGTATTCTCCTCCGTTTCATAAGGTTATATATATATATATATATATATATATATATATATATATANTATATATATATATATATATATATATATATATATACAGAGGGGCTACAAAAATATATATATTACCGTCCAGCATGAAGCATAGTCGTCATAATTTCCAATTACACCACGTCGACAAGTGGAGGAATTATTACACTAACGTGACTCATAACTCCACGTAAACAAACCTCATTACTAAAACGTTTCCCATCTATTCCCGTATTGTAGGACCCCAACTTTCCAACCCGGCCCCTCAACCCAATAAACCACCTACTGGTCCATTACAAGAATTCCTCATATTCACCGTCAGAAATAAATATATATATATGAAAAAAAAAGAGCTTTTCGTTTTCTTATTTCACTTTAAAATGATTTAAAGTCTCACTTCTTAGTGCAAAGTCGTCGGTATTTTCTTTAACACTTCTGGTAAAATAAAAAGTAATATATGGCTTTTTAAAGAAATGGAAACGTCGAATTCCAGACCACTCCCGGAACACCCATCGCCATTCTCTTCTTGAGTGAATACCGGGTGTTTATCAACTAATTTCACTTCTTGCGGTGTTTCTATGAACAATGTTAAATTTTTGTAATAATCACACGTAAAAAATTAAATTTGATGAATAAAATAAAATATAATAAATAACAAACTTGGACTCTAATGTCTATTTATTACTCTTTCAGTTTATTTTTTGTTAATAATATATTAACGTTATTACCTATGAGCAAGTAGACAAAGACGTCAATCTGTTATGTTATGTTTTTTTGATTGAGGTCACAGTTTGAATCCAGACAAGAAGTTTTTTTTAATACTATGGTTCACTCATAGTCCTGCCTTCCTCATCCTTACTTCATTAGTGCGATTGAGCGGATAGCCCAGATGAAAATTAAGAAGTGAGGCAAGAAATAGGATATTTAATTGTTATTTCAAAACTAGCCAATAAATAGCCCGTGCTTCACGTGTATTTAGTATCTTTTGACATTTTGAAACTATTTAAAAACTACCCCCTCCCACTTCAACTCATTGGTAAGTGAGTAGGGTGACCTGGCGGTTCAGGTGTAAGGTGTCGGACTTCTGTGCTGGCGGCCGGGGTTCAATCCTCGGTCCCGGCACAGATTTATCTGATTACCAAACCCTTCCATTCACCTCTGACAAGATGTGTATTAATCACAACTTGTGAGTGTGTGGAATGCCAGGCCTCCACCATGGTTCGGATTACACGCTAAACTGTGGGTCCTACATTTCATCTCACAATCACATTACCATTAAACATTAGCGTAAGTGCGTATAAACCGAACGGGTATTAAGAAGCGGTGTTAATAATAATAATACTAATAATAATAATAATATTAAACAATAATTTAATTCAAAGCATAAAATATATTGAAGATATTATCTAAGACCTATTACACCCATCTAAGTGATTTGGTTAAACTTCCTATTTATATTACTTGTTTAGTTTATAAACGTACATTTTTGAAACATGTTTTCAACAGTTAAATGCTTAAACAACCAACCAATTTAGCAAATATATTTTAAAATGTCATTTCAAACAAAGAATATATTATTGACGTTTGTACACTCCGGAACAAATTATATATATTTCCAAATTATTAACTATGATTTAAATAACAAATAAAAAGTATTATATTTCATTTTAAAGTACATAGTTGATATTTTCTTTGCTCTTTTTTTTTTTTAAGTACTATTTATTTCTAACAATTAAATTGTATACATTTGATACCATTACATTTATGTAATGTATAGTTGGTTTAGAAATATAAATAAATGTAGTTATATCAAATGTTGAAGGTTTCTTGACATTCACCTATTTAAAAGGTTCTCAGACTTTTTTTTTTGCCAACGCGTGATCTGACTTTAAAATATATATTATCTTAACTCGTCAATATATTACCTTATGCAAATTTTAGTTGATAGGATTTTCAAGTCTCTCATTAAAGTATAACATCACTTGTCGAATCAATGTTGAACGATTACTATTCGGTGGAAAAATGAGCTAACACAATATGAGAAAATGTTTTAATGCTATTTAAACTATCAAAATTGATAACACATTAACTTTTTTTTTAATAAGTAATTCATTAAAACATTTTTATTTGTTTTGAATATAAATCAGATATAGCATTTTGACACAATAATTCACAGAACTTTGGATTTTATAATTTATTAGGTCTAAATTTGTATTAAATAATGTAAATTATATTAATGTTGAAAGTTATACTTATATAATTGCACTATGGTTAAAATAAAAGAGTTTGATCATGGCATTTCCACTAGCTTATTTCTATTACATTATCATTCCTCGCAAAACTTTGTTCATTTTTAAATTTTCACTTTACCAGCTTTGGTGGCCGCAAGGTCTAACGTTCTACTCTAGCAGTAGACTATGTAGTAGAATAAATTAAACATTGCTCCAGTAGAAACTTATAATTTAATTTTCTTCACATGGTGATATAAACAGTTCTTGAATATCTGTTCAGGATGTCCTGGAATCTAATTACAACTTTTTCTATTAATTTTAAAAGTTTATCATCTAATGCCGCTAAGCTCAAGACAGGTATTCAAGAACTGTTGATATCAACATGTGAAAAAAAATTAAATTTGATTTCTACTGGAGAGTTATTACATTTATGTTTGTTCAGCAGTTTTAAAAAAAATAATATCTGCCAAACCACTGCATTTTATTTCGTTTCCTTCCACTACACCTTAAGGTGGTGTTGCTAGTGATCGCGAGTATAGTGCAATCATTTTGCAGTTTTTATAGCATAAACTTTTTTTTTTGACCAAAATAAATCAAATATTTATTCTATAGAAACATATAGTTTAGTTTTATGCACATTCTAATCTCAACAGTTCTTGAATATCTTTCATGAGAATTGTGGAATTTGATGACAAACTTTTTAAATAGAGAGAAAAAAACTGACACTAAATTCTAAAACATTCTTGAAAGATATTCAAGAACTGTTGATATTAGCATGTGCAGAAAATTAAACTTTATGTTTCTATAGAAGAAATATTTAATTTATTTTGGCCGAAAAATGTTTATGCCAAAAAAAAAATTGAAAATACTACCCTAAGCTCATGCTCACTAGCACCCCAACTTAAGTAGTCATATAAGACAAATTTTGTAATGCTGGTTTGTCGATGTTTCCAAAAGTTCCTTTTCATCCCAGCACACAACCTTCAGATATAACTGCAAGCGAGGAGATTTGGCAACAATTGCCTGAGAGAGGGCTTTCCTCGACAATATCGTCATTTACCACGTCGATGATATTGGGTGTCCCCTGGGAAACAGTAGTTAAGTACTAGCTAATCTTTCCGCAAAACGGAGCTACAGTTTGATGTAGCCCAAACACGCCAATATTATTACCCATACATTGTTATTAATTACTATCCCCATTTTACTCTCTTCTACCATTTTTATTAGTTCATCTTGAAGTACATTCAACATATAAGGGCCCATCTCACCGTCAATTAATCGGGAAATTAGATACAAGATTGGGCTCGAAAGAGAAATTATGTCAATGTTCTGTTTTTTGCACACGTCATTTGACAACCACAATATTGATACAAGTCGAGTAGATCTTTTCATTTTACAATAGGTTTCGCTCGTTGGGGGCTCCGCCCCTAAACCCCCAGTGAGTTTTATTTAGAAGTGGATGTATACTAATGTAGTTCCAGAGCAGTTTTTTGATAGGTCTTACCGTTTAGCCACAAGAGACCTCCAAAGAAAGGTCCGCACCAACCTTAAAGTTGTTCCGCCATTTCGATTTTTTTTTTCGGGAGTTAATTTATTTTTTTACAATTTAGAATTTTTCCGTCGGTTAAAGGCTATAAGCTATAAGTTTGCCAAATTTCAAGTTTCTAGCTCATCTGTAAGTGGGTAAACATTAATGTCAGTGAGTGAGTCAGCACATGTGGCTTTATAGTAGTATAATTTATTAATTTTGTTGTATATTTTTAATATTGTAAAATTTCAATATTCTCGCTCCAGCTGGGGTTTTTTTTAGACTATAATACCGAGATATGCATTATGATTCGGTGATTGGTTCGAACTTGTCTTATCTACCTTTATTAGGTGGAAGGTCTAGGATATGTTATGTGTCTTTCCAGTTGCAGTGATAACACATTGAAATCAAAAAGTGTAGTTCACCGGGGAAAAAAAATGATAATGTCTTCTTTATTGTAAAATGTCTTAATGAATGAGAAAACTCTTTAGACTCAATTAAGACCAGAAGAAAACTGATCGCTCAGTTCAATCAAAGGTGGGTATTTTTATACCTAATTCACACTTATTTTATATAGTTTATTCATTTCAATCATTTTAGATGAAGTTTATAATCACCTGCTTCTGTGGCCTCACCGTCTAAGGAGTTACTCTCGCAATAGACTGGACTGCCGATGATAGGGTGATTGAGGTTTGAATCCAGTTCAGGCGTGCTGAGGGTGGTCTTTCCTAAAAGGTTTTACATTCTTCCTCCACGTAAATATGGGTATACTTTCTTTAAATTGAAATTTCATCAGCCTTAACTCATTAGCCTTGTAGTGACATAATGCTTATAACCTGAACAGATAATAAAACGCGGTGCTAAACAAATAAAATATTAATATAATAACTACGCTATGAATTTCTAATAGTGTTTGTCTAAAACATTCATAAACGGTTGTTATTACACGTCACATATTAATATCCACGCTATGCAGTGATCTCAACGCTAGCTCATCTTGCGGCGAGTTATATAAATTAAAGCTTGAAAGTCTGATCAGCTTTCGCACGGTGTAGTGAGAATGTTATAGGATTGGTTAAGTGTTATCCGTGCAGTGAGACGGGTCCTCATATTTTGTGATCACATGACTTAAGATGAGAGTGTAGAGAAAGTGAGAATAGGTTAGGGTTTTCGAAGTTTTTATATAAAAAACATTGTCTTGGTTAAATTTAATCAAATATTGTTCTAGTACAAACATAAAAAATTAAATAATTGTTGAATATCTGTCAAGTGTGTACTGGAATTCAATAACAAGTTTTTACCTTCATTTGAAAAGTTTATCATCTAATGCTGATATGTTCATGACAGGTATTCAACAACTGTTGATATCACTATGTGAATAAAATTAAACTCTATGTTTGTACTGGAAAAATATTCTATTTATTTGGCCAAAATATTGTTTTGCTATAAAAACTGCAAAAACACTAACCTTTTCTCGCGTATCCTACATCCACACCTTAACCTCACAGGTAAGTACAAGATAAAAACAAATGTCTATCGACGTAGGCCATCGTTTATTTAAAAAAAAAACTTTGAATTCATTAAATCGTTTAAAGCGTGTAACTTCCTCGAGGAAGATAATAAATCTGAATCCATTAGTTATTGAAATTAGATCGTGCTCAGCATTTGGGCAAATAGCGGAGTGGTAGAGAGCTACTTGTCTCGATTTCGTGTCTTCGGTAAACTAGGCTGTCTCATTGCTTGTTTTCTGCCGTGTATTTTGTTGACGGCTGTACAAATAGCTTATCGTTTAGCGGAGGAGGGGCTATTGGACGTATATATGTTGTTCTGGCATTTTCGATGGTTGCTGATAGCTTATGACATGTGAGCTATCAACTTTGTATTAAGTTCATGAGTATAAACAATATTTGATGTTATGGAAGTATAAGATTTCGGTAAAAAGAAATATATATATATAATATACAAACATATTTTTTTAGTGTTAATAATGATACCATTTTACTATATTATTAGTGTTTTTAATATATATTTTAATGCCTTTCAAAAGTGACAGCTGCAGTTCACAAAACCTGACGTATGAAATATTAATAAGTGGAAGGTGCTCTAATAACTTTTCTAGCTGTCATGTAAGGCTGTTCATATAAATATTAGAATCTATTATGTAGGCACGCCATCGAAGATCTAGGGGGAAATAGGGTGTGTTTAAACACGTCATCTGATATCAAACGACTATGCTATACAAATAATATATATAATTATTTTTTTCACTTAGTCTTATTACCCATTAGAGCTATACGAGTACATTAACTACGCTAATATGGTAGGTATGAATGTCGGTTCGTTTTAGAGGAAATATACTTGCATTTGCTTAGAGAGAGAATGGAAAACCATTACAGAAAACACAGACCTAGTACATGCTATGTTAATTTTAACCCTATCTCTCCTTCATCGGAAATCTGGCCTAGCAAGAGAACGGCGCGTTAAACCATGTGACCACCGATTCGGGTGACTACGTAATGGAAATAGTTGTTGTTGTTCTTTCTTTCGTCTTCTTTTACTACCCATCCGTGATATACACATTTAACTACACTAATTGAGAAGGGATGATCAAAGTAGAGTTTAGAAGAATTAATGTACTCCAGTATTTTCTTGGAAGGGGGAAACTATTTTGAGAAAATCCACCTTCAGTACATCGGGCCAGGATTCAAGCTCCGAGATCCTCGTCACCAGAAAACCAGATTGTGTGAGAGTAACGTTTATTCCGCGTGCACACTGATGCAGTTACATTTTATTTTATTAAATAATGTTTACAAAACTCCAAGGCGCCATCCCGTAAGCGATCTATACCGACCAAATGGCCACCCACTGCATGTTGTCAAAGAGTGCCAACATTCACGGTGGTCAGCATAACGAGATCTCCTGTCTTTAATTTCAGTTTTCTAGACTGTAGCTGCTACATTTTTATTCAAGTAGCTCCTCATTGGTCTTCACGAAGCGAGTTGATCCCGTTCCAGATCCAATGCTTTACATAAAAATCTGTAAGCACCGGGGATTGAATTCGGGACTCCGGGATCTGTATTTAGGAACTCTGACCACTAAATCACAGAATATATGGTAAATATATAAACATTTGAGACATTATAACTATTTTAATAATGTGTCTAACTTTATTTAAATTTGTTACTTTACAATCTTACTGATATTTACCTTTTTTTAGATGTATCCATAACATTTTTTATGGGGTTTTTCACTTTCGTATATTTTAATATTAAGCGTTTAATTTGTGGAAGTAAAAGTCTAGCCCCAGGACGTAAACATAAATAACATAAATCATAAATCAGTAGATAGTTTTGTTTATTAAAGATGCAAATTGTATCTGGGTGTAGTAATGGATGTTAGGTTTTTTTGTTGTTGACAAAGTGAGTTTACCTTGTCCACTCCGCCCTTACACTTGTGTTGGTCGGTGTACCAAAAGGGGCCGTGTCCCGACTGCCACTTACATTCATTGAGTGGGCCAATCTACACTTCTCTGCTCGATATTAAATGGGAAATTACGATAGCATGCTGCCTGCTTACATCTTCGAAACAGCTTCCCCTGATGATAGATTAGTTAGTAACTCGAGTCAACACTTGGCTGTTTGCTTGTCATCGTAAACAAAACTGATTTTTTTATTTTACTTCAAAGCATTCATTTTTTTTTTTCATTCCCGAATGTAAACTGTATCACGTTTTATACCTCTTATGTTTTTTCATTGAAAGATATTAATATTTTTTTTTCTTATATACTTTTTTTTAACTCGAACTATTTAACATACGCTTTCTGAACCAACTGATTAAATCAGCACACTACTTATAAACTTACTTAAATCTAGAACAGACACGACATCACACCCTCGGCCGTCAGCTCATCAGTGTGAAAGAGGAAACCCACACTCCCCTAGTGGTAAATTTATAGGACTTGCTGGGAATCGAACACGGGAATTGCTACTGACTGAGTCAAGGTGGTGGAATAACAGATTATTGAAATAATTCTAGATTGTGTGAGAAAATAGCAGGCGATTATAACGTGTCACTGTGAATATTTAGCTATTTATTATTATTTAGTTAATTCATTTCTTACCGTTATTGTAGGTATTATTTTAGAAAAATAAACTAATAATTTTAAAGCGTACATGTTGGATTGTTTTTCACATTTTTATTATTTACTAACAATAAATTTAGATGATCGGAAAAAAATCGAAAGCGCAAACTATTACGATATAATATTGCTAGTTAAATTAAGTTTTAATATAGGTCTATTACCTCCGTTGGAAATATAATAATAAATTCGTTGGATACATTATTTTCTTTGTAAAAATGCTATAATTTAATTACCTAGATAATTTTTTTATCACCTGTCTAGGCCATACGTAGACCTACATAATGATAATTACTCTAATGGGTTAGGGTTGAGTAGGGAAACATTTTAGAGGTGTTCTACCAGAATTTGTGTGGAATGAGGGTAGGATACCATTTAGGAAAATACCGAACTTGCTAGACCTAATAGGGATTCAAACCCCGATCTCCTCGTCTTCAGTAGTCCAGTCTAGCACGAGAGTGACGCCTTAGACCGTGAAGAGGATAGACAGCCTTATTTGCATTATAATGTAGTTGAGCTGTTGTTAATACTATACTAAACTCTTATTACGGATATTAAATATCCTTTATTTTATTCAGAACACTAAATTATTTAAATTAGAGTATAAATTACAAGTTTAGGTTGTGATGGCCCAGCAGGGGTAGGCGTGGAAACATAACGCAGGAAGTCCTCCCTTCAATCCAATTAATAATGGTGTGAAAAGCTTCTAAAAGTCGGAGTCGAAGGTCAAATCTCCTTCGGCTTTGACTTCGACATCTACAATAACCTTCGCATATTCGAAAAATTTCAAAGGAAGAAATTTAAAAAAAAACTCGCGAAATTATTAAATGATTTAATTTTATCTTACTAAATATTACATATTTCAATATTTGATAATTTTAAACCCGTTATCAAACAAAATGTTAACACCGACTAGTAATTTAAACTCATAACTTAAGCATGAATCAAAAGTGGGTAAGTAAATGTTAATATATTATATTATATTCACTATCGCTAACATAATGTTGTAAAAAATAAAAATACATATAAAGAAATAATACCAAGATTATTGGTATGAAGTAGAGAAATCGCTTTAGTTGTGCTATCATCCCAGCTCGCGTCTAATGTTTAGTTCTTAGTATTCTATCTCTTTGGAATTATCTGTGACAAATTTACAAGTGCATTTTGTTACAGAAGATTTCATAGCTTCTTCGCGTGTTCTTCATTTTTCAAAATGGCTCATACGGAAAGTAGGAAACGAAAACAGAATTTAATTTATAATTATTATCATAGAAATGCAGATAAAAATACATGCATGTGTAAAATTTACAAAATAATTTTATCAACTCCATGATATAGTTAAATATTAAAACTTTATTGATAATTTACTAAGCTTATCAGTAAGCCTGTGTGCATTAATTATTACTATAGGCCTTTGACTTCGACTTTTATTCGCAAATTTCAAGCTTCGCTTCGACTTCACTTCGCATTTAAAAATTAAAATCCTGAATTAGTTGGTAAATAATCTGTGTGTGTGTGTGTGTAAGTGTGAGTGTGTGTGAGTGTGTGTAGTATATATGTTAGGGATTAGGGTGGTGGGAAATAGGAAGGATGTTGAGGGTGGAGTATCCTCACATAAGCACTCAACTATCTGTCTAGATAAACATCTATCGTAACCCCCGATAAATGTTCTTAAGGAAAGGGAAAATTAGAAGAAATGTACACACACTTTTCCCTGTCCCTTCCCCACCATTTGCGCGAAAGGCTATTTATGTAAAAAAAACTTTAAGTACCTCTCGTTTACAATTTATCTTATATTGTTCCAATATGGTATATCTTTACTATGGGTTTTAATCCGAGTCGCACATAAAAAGGATATATTTTTATAAATTATTTTCCATTCCCATTCTCCCTCCCCCAAAATTTGGGGGGACAGTCAATATAAATTCGACTTATCTCTCATTCTTACCACACCAGTGTAACTGATGTTAAAGCGTATAATCCCGAACAGACAGTGAAAATAAATGGAAAAGAAATTAATAGACGTGGATGCAGTCCAATTTCAATAGGAAAGGTATTTTACTATAGCTGGAAGATACTGAATATACTTTATCTTATTCATACGTCGAGATATGTACCTATGTGATCTTCAGCTATCTCTTTTTATGTACAGTATATTATGAACACCTAATAAAACAGTAAAATGTTATCAATTTGGGGCGAAATGAATATGTTTTATTTTCTTAAAGGCATTTCTTAAGAAAATTAAATCGTAGTCTTACTCGTTTTTTTTAAAAAACTTGCAAACTATATGTTGGTAAAAATCTATTGATGAACTTTTCATTCTCTATTAATTATTGTATCCATTGTAGAGACACATGTAGTAGAACACTTATGGTGGTTGTTATTCAATTTTTTTCTAACTCGGTCTTATTTTACGCGATTATTAATTGACATTATAAATTATTATTAGATAAAATTAATTCAAAAGGGTGAAAAATTGTTCAAAATATTGTTCCGTTCCCAAATTTATGTTATTCAATAACTTTTTCTATGAATATACTACGTAGGACTAAATAATTGTTTAGTTATTTACATCTAAATTAGATTTGGGGGTATAGTAATAATTAGTATTTGTAAAGAAATGTAGACCTACAGGCTATCAAACTCAAATAATGGTTTGCAATTTAATCAATCTGAACATACAATTATTAAATTATTTTGGTTTACTCACCTGTGAAGAGAGATGAGGGGGAAAAGAAAGTTGATTTTCTAATTTGCTAAAATTTTAAATTTCTTCTTTTGTAGACCGATTTTAAACTACTTTATAGTGTGCTATGGATTCATAGGGATTTCTTTTTCCCACAAACCATATTATCACACTGTGGGTCTATGTAAGATCTAGAGATTATTGTAGATATGTTTCTAGTGATGAAAATAACATGCACATTTAACTACTTTAAAAAAATACTTTTTTTTACTTTATAAGAGTGGGGGTCGAAGGGGTCTACAAATATTATCTATGTTGTTTGTTAAAGGTTTAAACAGTATAATAAATTACGATATTTCCCCGAAACTACACTTATGAGACTTTTTTTCCCTTAAAGTATTTGATATGGCTTTGGATGGAGCATCTATTTCACATTTCCCACCACTTATTAAATTTTTTCTTTCAAAACACCTCCATATTTAATGCATTTTAGACTATCATGTGTGAATCCTTTCATAAAACTATCAGGTAACAACAAACACTAACTATTAAAATGATTGGCCAGATTTTGGGAGGCCACCATACTGAGATCTCTATTTAATTAAAGTTCACGTTACGTAAAGAAACAGAGTGTGATTAAAATTCACGTAAAATTATATTAAAATTTGGTTAAACACACCATTCCATCAATCCAAATCTCCAATTTTGAATATTTATTTTCACAACAAAATGCCGAGTTGCAAAACATGGTAATCATAGAGGATTTCTATATTAAATTACTTCTTAAGATTATATAGAAAATATGAATAGTAATTAATTAAATGTTTATATTTTTTTATTACAATACGTTCATTATAAAATTGGCATGCAACCAGTTTTCCTTAAATTAAATGTAATTAAAAATAACTTTATTTGTTCAAATATAGACTCTAGAAGACATTTAAAGAAAATAACATTTTCAAATTAATTTTATCTCACATTTTTTTATTTAATGAAAAATATTTCTCTGAAAAATGTGATGGGTCTAATAACTCAGTAATTCATTTGTACAATGAACTCAAAGAAGCATCATTTAAGAATAATTTAAAATATATATTTTCTATAAAACTGTTATACTGTATAAATTTATTAAGCTATATTTGTTTGAAAATAATCAATACCTAGGCCTATATGTATATTTAAATGTTTATTATCATCAATGTTTAGTAAATAATTTTTTTGGGAAATATCTAAATATTGAATCATATTTAGCACCGCGTCTTACTACCCGTTCGGGTTATACGCTTTAAGTACTAATTACTCTAATGGATTAGGAATTGGGAAGGTTAAATTAGAGGAAGTGAGCCCGCATTTGCGTGGAGGGAGAATGGAAAACCATTTAGGAAAAACCGCCCCCAGTTCACCCGACCGAGATTCGAACCTCGATCTCCCAGTCCTCAGCAGTCGAGCTCAACACGACAAGCGCGTTAGCCAACTACGCCACCGAGGCGGGTTATATATTGAAAAGTTTACATATAAGCCTACATAAAATATATATTTAGTTTATGTATATAAAAACTATGCATGTTTAGTATGTATATATTATTTATATAACTATATTCATGTACAAAATATGCGATTGCATGTGTACTGTCAACAATAACTTATTCATTTGCACTTAGAGAGTGACTCATTATATTTAAAGCAAGTGTTTACCTATATCACTATTACTGCTATCTTGATCAAACTCTTTCATACGCCGCTATGTGAAGAACATATCCATAACTCATTCCACTTGAGCGTGGAACTAATCCAATTGCTTTCCTCCCTAGAGCATTTTTACGAACGATAGACATAATGTACGTCATTTGCCACAGTCATGCACCTTTAATTTTCTCTAACGTGGTGCTTTTCTTAGTGTAGTGGGCGGGGCCGGCTTTCACCAAATTCTTTTTTTTTTGTCAATGTGATAATTATTCTACACTTCATTACATCTTTCGATTGTTGATTACATTAATTATGAGATCTAGAAAGTGATATAATTTCTAGTTAGGTTTCTATTTTGCTCGTATATCCTTTCACGAAAAAATTATGGATCTGTTTATTCTCATACTGATGAAGAAAGGTCACATATTTCTCACCATATTTAGATGAATATGCACTATATGGATTCATGACATACATGATGGTGAAATGCGTTTTAATAGGTTACTGTGGAAAGGACGAGGAACGTAGAATATAGGGTAAATATACCCTGATATTGTGTGGAAGGAGAGGTGGAAACAATTTAGGAAAATAAAAAAACCTTTAATACATCCACCCACGTCATTGGCTGATTGATATAAGGCGTCAATCTTGTGCTAGACTGACCTGCTGATTACGAGAGGGTCGGGGTTCCAATCCTGGTTGGGAATACTGAGGCAGTTTTTTCCTTAATGGTTTCCCACTCTCCTTCCAAGAAAATGCTGGTGGATTACCTCTAAAATTCTTTCTCATCCCTACCTCAATGGAGTAATTATTATATATGCATATAATTTGAACAGGTAGTTTGGACATGGTAGTAAAAACTAGGTGACCTGGCGGTCTAGGGGTAAGGTGTCAGACCTATGCTGGGGTCCGGGGTTCAATCCTCGGTCCCGGCACAGATTTATCTGATTACCATACCCTTCCTTCACCTCTGACAAGACATCTTGTGAATGTGGGGAATGTCAGGCCTCCACCGTGGTTCGGATACCACGTTAAACTGTAGGTCCTCCATTTCATCTCACAATCACCCTACCATTACACATTAGCGTAAGTGCGTATAACCCGAACGGGTAGTAAGACGTGGTGCTAATAATAATAGTAAAAACTAATTCACTACACCCGCAGGGATTCAATCCACTACCTTTACCTCACACAGTTTAACTGGGCCTTTCATTCATTCCGCGTCCCCATTGATGTAGGCAAAAAGATATACTTTCGTTAAACGTAGTATTGATTTATAAAGATTGGTCTTGATGTGTTTCCAATACATCCGCAGCATCGTACGCATCCTTTGGATGGTTAGTGTATCTTTCCCGCACCATCTGGGAGAAAGAAAATTTACTAATAAAAACCTAGGAGTATGGTATTTTCCCGAGGAATTCCAAACTGAATTTCTATGATTGAGTGATAAAGAAAGAGCTTACAAAATTGCCCGAGAGGTATCTCATATACCTCTCCAAGGATCATTTACATACCACAATCGACAGGGGACCAACGGTCTTACCTCTTCTCCAAAATAAGTTGTGCCACGGATTTTTTTTATATAGCTTGGTTAAAAAAACTTCAACTTCTGCTGGGTTTGAACCCGCTAACATTGTTTCATTATGTGCAGTACTTTACTTCATGACCACCAAGGCCGTCGCGTTCTACGTATAACAATGAATAAAGTCTCAATTTGTGGCGGCCCTGTTCCTGAATAGCGGCCGATTTAACGCCGGCTCAGTTTGAAGGGAGAATGAATACCTTGTAGAGAGGCCGACCATTGTTTCCAGTGCACCCACTAAGTATGTTCCTTTGTCTTCAAGTCCTTCCTCCCATTCTTAGGTTCTAGTTGTGACGCGGCAGATTATGGTAGCTCTCTCACACGCAGACAGTCAATAAAATGTTCGTACTTTTATATATATATATATATATATATATATATATATATTTACCATCGGGCATTTACAAGACATAAGAGCAAAGGGTGAAATATGGCCTCGCCACGAGGTAGAATGAAATATCAGGTGTGTCCAAGACGGACAAAGCACCTTCGTCTGCGTTTGGTAAAAATTACGAAACAGTGTCATTTACAGGGAGTCGAACCGAGATATTTATCGGTTCTGATTCTTGTTCCGGTTCTTCCAGTAAACATTTTAAGGTTCCGGTTCTGATTTAAGTTAGAGAACATTTAATTCCCAGTTCTTTTTAGTTCTTAATTATGTTCATATTCCGAAAATTTTAATTTTTTTATTTGATAGTTACACTACCATTATAGAATTCGTAAATAGAAAATCATATTAAAATATATTTTACAAATAATTAAAATAAATTTATATTATATGTTGGATGCAATGCCCAAAAAAACGGCCAATTTACCGATTTTTTTTGCTAAATCCTAGGATTGGATGTTTTAAAATGACCAAATCCCGAAGTTATATTCAATTTCGGGCTTTGGCCCTCTCCAAACAGTCAAACTTAGGATTGTGCAAATAATAAATATCTTAATAAGAACCTTGTTTTCAAACAACTTATTAGGATAAACTTGTCATTTTATTCCCTTTATTTCTATTTTGTACATTGGCTTATAAGTGTGATAATGCTTATAATACTTATGTACTTTAAAATGAAATACAATCCACTTCACATAATAAAAGTACTGTCTTATTTTTGAAGGGCGTTTTAAAATAAATATATATATATATATATATCACTAATTAATTGACAATCATAATTTTTTGACATATACAAGGATATCTTTAATTTTTAATGTATGAAACATATTCATAGTCTATATCCTTAGCTCCAATTTTGGCTCATGCTCATGTTTAATTTGATTTAAAGAAGAACTTGTATGATATATTTTAGTACCATTTGTTTATAGTTTGAGAGATAATGAATAAAAATACTAATACCAAACAATAAACTGTATAATTCAGTGTAAGCTGAAGTTAATCTTGTATCAAAGCGTCTATCTCTTGTCAACGTCATTAAATGGTGATCAATATTTGTTACATATTCACTTCAGTGGGTGAATGGTTTAGGGCATTACTCTCGTGTTAGACTGGGCCGCTGAATACGGGGAGATCAGGGCTCGAATCCTCGTTGGGTCAGATGGGTGGTTTCTCTGAAATGGTTCCCCACTCCCCTCCGCCCATATGTGTATAGACTACCTCTAAAATGTTTCCTTGCTCATCCTTATCTATTAGATCCAGAGGTCTGTGGGACAGTCAGGGGGGTAGAGTACTGGGGGGGCGTAATATACCCGGGGTGGACCATCTAGTAGGACAAAAACTATATAGTATGATTATAAGGACAGTTGGATTAGGTGAAAATTACATAGTTTAATTATTGTTTAAAAATTTGATATTGTTTAATAAATTATGTAGACAAAAATCTGTAAGTAAATTTAGCTCCCGATCTACCCTCTATATGTCGGGATGGATGAAAATTAAATAAATAAATAATAATAATTAAATAAATAAAAAATCCCTAACACACTAGAGTAATTATAAAAAAATATACACATAATACATAAATAATTATAATATATTGTAAGTAAATAAATAATAATTAAATAAATTTAAAAAATCCCTACCCCACTAGAGTAGTTATAAAAATATATACTAAATATATATTATAATATATACATAATACATACATAATTATAATATATTGTAAATAAATAAATAATAAATAAATAAAAAATCCCTGACGCACTAGCGTAATTATAATATATATAATAATAATAATAAATGAATAAAAATAATAATAGTTAAATAAATTTTAAAAATCCCTAACCCACTAGAATGATTATAATACATGCCTTTACAGGTAGTAAGATGCGGTAGCAAAAATATATTAAAGAGATTGTGTTTTACTTCACTTTCCTAAGTATAGGATGTCAAACACATACGAGTATATAAGATGATTTAATATGAGTGTTGTTTTAATTCTCTTTCCAGCCATCTGGAGCTGCACATGGACACAGGCCTCCTGCTTATTAGTGCTATCCGCACCATCTGGTGGATATCGAATGTACTAGGGATCTTCAGAATAACGGTGACTTGCCGTTGCCTTCCAAACTGAAATTCCTTTAACGAGTGAGAAAGAGCCTATCGAATTGGCCGGGAAATGTATTTTCACATATCTTTCGGGGTTCTTTTACATTTCACAATCGACATGAAACCTTACGGCTATACTTTCTCTCCGATGAAAGTTGTGCTACAGTTTTTTTCGTTCAGTAAAAATCCATCGAACTCAGCTGTGTTTGAACCCACCAAGATCAGGTCCCTCTAAGACCACAAAGGTCATCTTCCAGATGAAATAAACTCTGCATGATTTAGGATTAAGTTAAGAGGAATTCTCGTTGATGATTATAAAAGCAAGTGCAAGTCGTTTAGGGACTAACCTAACTGAGCACTGACACTCGTTGAAGATGTAAAAAAAATCACACGTTATCTTCATTTATAAGTAATCATGTAGGTATTTTAATATTTGGTTAAAAACTGTGTGATTTGGGCAAGTCGTAGGATGATGGAATTGGTTCATTATAGATATTTAACATGTTATACATCCCAAGCTCAAGAGCGAGGTAAAATAAAAGTGTTCCTACAAATTGCACTCAATTGTCTAAATAGCTCCAAGCTCACCCCTGTATGAAACGCGCTTACAGTACCTACTAGGTGGTATTATTACTATTAATATTAGCACCACGTATTAATACCCGTTCGGTTTATACGCACTTGCGCTAATGTTTTAATGAATGGTAGGGTGATTGTGAGATGAAATGGAGGACCTACACTTTAACGTGGGATCCGAACCACGGTGGAAGCCTTGCATTCCACACATCCACACGTTGTGATTAATACACGTCTTGTCAGAGGTGAAGGAAGGGTTTGGCAATCAGTTATATCTGTGCCGGGACCGAGGATTGAACCTCGGACCCCCAGCGCACAAGTCTGACTCTTCACCCCTATACCACCAGATAACCTTACTAGGAAGTGTTTTTCGAGATGTTGGTGATGATAGATCACCAATAGAAGGCTATGTGCACTAGGGGATCACCGGGACTCTGGGAGTGAGGGTGAGGGGGTGGTTTGAAATTGTATGTGAGACACATTTTTGAGAAATTTGATTTAAAATAGTAATATTTAAATAGTTGACCTACTGTAAATTTAAGACAAAATTAATTTATGAAATTAAATATTGAAAAACTTATTTAATTAATATTCTTGAAATTGAAAAATGACATCTGGATACGGGTATCGTACCCGGGACCTTTGGCTTAGTACGTCCATGCTCTAACCTCTGAGCTATCCAGGAATCGAACCCGGGATCAAGGTCATTCTTCTGATAATTAGATACGGCCATAGCCGTATCTAACAAAATATAATAGCCCAGCTATTTAATACATATATAATTAAATTGAATTAGTAGGTAATAATTTTTTAGATTATTTTTAATATTCTAAGCCTCAACCTCGTAAGGTTTTATAAATAAATTTGTTGTCTTCAGGATGTTACAGACTTTCTTTTCTGTTTGACTTGTGTCTACCAAGAAAATAAATACATAATAGTATGGATATTTAATATTTTGGATTTAATTATTTTTTTGTATTAGGGGTCTATGTGTCATACACATTATTTGTTTCCTGATTATTACTATTTCTTTTTATCCTACGGGCCATCATTGATCTGAGGACCATATTTTGAGAAACACTATATCAGATAAATGTATTTTACTAAAGCATTTTGGTTAGTAACCTTGTTTTGTAAAAATATTTTTTTTTAATTACAGTTTATTTCTTACTAATGTAAAGCCCATAAATAAGATATAATTACTGGGTCATCTGATAGTGGCAATTTCATTATTTAAGTCATCACTTGAAATATTCCAAACTGCCTAGATATTTTATTTTTTATATAAAATGTTTTCTCAGCAATAGTTCTAGACATAGCCTGTATAAATTAGATTTTTATCTTCTTTTTTTTTAATATTAGATTTACTATCGGTACGTAGACTATAATAAAGCTGTACGCCTCACGAGGAAGAAATAAAAAAAGAAATAGCAAGTAATATAAACGTTTTACACCTAATTATATGTTATCTGATGAAACACTAACACACGGCACTAAATTCTTGATTTAAAACTCAAGAGGTATTTAATTGAAGATGCCATTGGTATCATTTATACTAAACATTCCCTCAGGGATGGAAGTCATTCGTGATGACGACTCAATCTTCCAGGTGGGTAAACTGCAGTCAGATGTTAATCTTCGGGAGCAATGTGTTGTTAAGACTAGTTTGTTGATTCACCGCAAGCAGTGTAGTGGCGCTGCAGGAGGGAAATCCTACCCGCAATACTATCTTAATTGATCTACGTTTAAAGGAATCAAGGCTTTAAGACTTCTCATTCATCACTAACGAGGTTAACTTTTTGTGTGTGTGTGGGTTTAATGATAATATTATATTTACATTATGCGTCATACATGGTAGTGAAGAGTAGTCTAATTGTAAAAACAATATCAGCTATATTTTATTCTTTGTTCGAAATGAAACTAAGCACCATACAGTCATATTTAACTATTCAACTTTGTAATTTTAAAAGAAGAAAGCATAATGATTAAACATTGTCAAATCAAATAAATCAGTTCATTCATAGTAAGCGTGTTTTTTTAGTGAATTTAGTGAAAAATAGTTATTAATATGTTGACTTTCTTTTATAATGATTCTACATGAATGGAATATAAGTGGAATGTCACAAATACTACATTATAATTATTTTTATCCATTTTTACATATTTATTTATTCAGAGTATAAACCATCTAAATTGAAAGTTATTTTTTACTAACTCTGCTTAGTTCTTAAAACCTGTATTTGAGTGAATTTAACAAAAATGGTACTCTATAAATTTAATTTAGTACCTAATCCCAAAACCATTACTTTCTAAGTGTTTTGCTGAAATATAAATTTAATAGGATTCTTTTTTAATTTCGTAAAATCGTATAAATCCCTTGATGTATACATCTATAGTTTTTAGAATTAAAAATATTTTGAGAAATTAGCTTTTGCAATATTATTTTCAAAGTTTTACTTTAGTCAAATGAGATTTAAAATCTGTATAAATTAGTTAAATAAGCAATTGAGTGTATTTATGGTAATTGAAATGCAAACGGTGTAAATTTTGGGAATGGTTAAGCCACGAATGTAGATTTTATATTTCAGTGAAGTGATAGATTGGCCACTCAGAACAATTTAGATTCCATTTATTTCAGTGGCGTATTCTGAGAAAAATTAATAGGTATGCTTTACTCTAAAAGTTGCAACGGAGATTTGGGGGCCGAGGAACCTCAACCACCAAGTCCAAGAACGCTTTGCCTGACAGAGAATTTTTTATTGTTTTAAATCAATATAATATAAGGTTGATATTATAATAGCTTTGTCTAAAATTACATATCAACATAAAATAGTTGGTGACCTGGTGGTCTAGGGGTAAGGTGTCAGACTTCTGTGCTGGCGGCCGGGGTTCAATCCTCGGTCCCAGCAAAGATTTATTTGATTACCAAACCCTTCCTTCACCTCTGACAAGACATCTTGTGAATGTGGGGAATGCCAGGCCTCCACCGTGGTTCGGATTCCAGGTTAAACTGTAGGTCCTCCATTTCATCTCACAATCACCCTACCATTACACATTAGCGTAAGTGCGTATAACCCTAACGGGTAGTAAGACGCAGTGCTAATATTAACATAAAATAATATGTTTATTATTAAATTATTTTATAAAACAACAATTATTTTCCTCAAAATAATATCATTAGCTGTATAGCTATACATTAAGTAAATAACATTACATTTCATTTTATTAGCAAAAAACTCACCCAAGTAGTAGAGTTTTGGATTAAAGCCCAGCTTAAGGTAAGAGGTTATGTAATTATTGTTCAAATTATCAGCTCAATAAGTAGCCCGCATTAGTTGTCGAATGGTCTAGGATTCTAAGGCGTCACTCTCACAATATTATTATTATTAGCACCACGTCTTACTACCCATTCAGGTTATACGCACTTACGCTAATGTGTAATGGTAGGGTGATTGTGAGATAAAATGGAGGACCTACAGTTTAAAGTGGAATCCGAACCACGGTGGAGGCCTGGTATTCCCCACATTCACATGATTTGATTAATAAACGTCTTGTCAGAGGTGAAGAAGGATTTGGTAATCAGATAAATCTGTGCCGGGACCGAGGATTGAACCCCGGACCACAAAACAGAAGCCGGACACCTGACCCCTAGACCACCAGGTCACCCACTTTCACTATATATTAAACTGGCAACTAAGGGAAAATATGGCCTCGAATCCAGGTAGGGCGTACTGAAGGTGTTTTTCCCGAAGGGTTTTTCACTTTATATTCACGTATATGCTGATACACTTTTCCTAAATACAACCTTCCTCTTCGCTAACGCACAGTATAGTTACTAAATACATGTATAAACTGAAATGGTGGCAAAAATAATATAATTCAATAATTTTTAAAGATCTCAACCACCTTTTATGAGGATATCAGTAAATCTGGTTTAATAGCATCCTTAGTTTAGTAGGTAAATGTGTCACCGATTGCGTTAAAGTGTTGGACTCTCACATGTTCTTATTTCACAATACAGTTCCAGACCGATCCCTTTTGGCAACAACACCAATTTACGTTACATCCTGTGATGGATGGCATTTTAGATATTAAGTTATTATAATAGTTTAGAGTGTCTCAATCATAGAGCAACTTCTCCGATAATCATTTGAGAAAGAAGATTGCTTTATTGCTCAAAACAAGTTCTTCAACGGCATTCAGACAATTTGTGTCAATTTAGTCTCGTTCATTATGTTCAAAACTAGATTACGTGAGTTATCTTTAGTATTAACGAGCAGAGGAGCTTTTCAGTGTTTTATTTGGATTCTCAGAAGAAACACTATATAAGTCAGTGGATAAAAGTTATTCTAAGTGGTAGGTTCAGAACAAGGCATATAATGCTAAGAGATCTTCCCACGGCCTATTAACAAGGCGTTTGGAAACATAACGTGTTTCCAGGTGCGGCTTTCTGCAGTTTCCATTTGACAACGGTGAGCTAGGGATAAGTTTAATAGGGTTATTTATATTACATAGATATTTATAAATGATAAAACAGTTTTGATTTTTCTCAATTACATCGTATTTTTTTAAAGTTAAATACAGTAAACCGTGTCACGATATGTTGTCTAGTTCGAGCTGTATTATTTACCTAAATTAAGATGGGGGGTATAAGGGACGTGAAAAAAAAGAAAATATTGTTGCATTAAAAAAACCATTATTTTCAGCAAACTAAACTAAATATTGCTTCAGTAGAAACATAGATCAGGATAATTTTCTTCACGTGGTGATATCAACAGTTATTGAATATATATCATGAGCATAGTGGCCTTAAATGAATATAAAAAACTGTCAACAAGTTATCCTTAACTGACATTAAACAACCGTTTATGTCACCATGTGAATAAAACTAACTTTTATGTTTATATTTGAGAATTTTTGATTTGTTTTAAACACAAAAATACTCATATGTAAAAAAAATGCAAAAAAAAATGCCCTTAACTCACCTTTCCTACACTACCACCTGCAGTATCATGCATGAGAAGCGTTTTAAATAAATAAAGTCATTTAATAACTTGTTGATGGGCATTGATTAACGATTTTGTAAACATATTTTAATGTTAAAATTTGATTAAAAACATAGCATTTACCATATTATCGGAATTAATAATAAACAATAAATTGGGGACATTTGTTTAGTCAACGAAAAAAGAAAGAAGAAAGTATCTTAAGTGAAAGGTTGAAAATGCAATTTCAACACTTATATATATATATTTTTTTAAAGTCTTCTTCTTAACTAATGGCTATAACAGAATGAATCCCAATTCGTGAGTGGACGTTCTCACAGTTTTATGAGAACTTTTCAAAAAACGAATGTTTGTTGCTAGCTTCCAACACACATTAAGCCTTCTTTCCCTACCCTAGAACCATTTAAAACGTGATACCTCTGACGGTAAAATCTCACTTGATGAATTATTAAAGTTTAGATTTATTCCTTGGTAATTTGGTTCGGGTGAGAAGAAAACATGACTTGACCAGTTTTGAGCGCAAATTACTTCTGAGCTTGCGTATTTGCATCATTTGTGTCATCATTACCGTACAATACCTTGTCCTGCCTGACAAGTGCTATAAACCTGAATTAAGTTTTGTGGAGAAAGTCTTAAAAAGACTAGTTTAAATAACTGTTTAACAGTGTTGTAATAGCATTGTAATATGTAAGATGGGAAGACCTAAACGCAGATGGGAGGATAGTAAAAGAATGTACTTGAAAGAGAGAGGGAGTAATAAGGGGGGCTGGATATAACTAGCTCAAGATAGGGATAGGGTGTAGTGAGGTGGACTGGATAGAACTAGCTCAATATAGGGATAGGGTGTAATGAGGGGGAATGGATAGAACTATCTAAAGAAAGGGATAGAATATAATGAATTGTACTGGATAGAACTAGCTAAAGAAAGGGATAGGGTATAATGAGGTGGACTGGATGGAACTAGCTCAAGAAAGGGATAGAGATATAATGAGGTGTGCTGATTACGGTAGGCAGGACACAAAGCGTGACTGGGAGAATCTAGAACTATGTTGAGGATACTGACGGTCAAACCTAATGGGAAGATACCATTGGAAAGGCCTATATGAAGACATGAGGGTGACATTAGAATGAACCTGGAAGAAGTAGGATGTAATGAGGTACACTGGATAGAAATAACTCAAGATAGTTAAAGGTGGTTTTATTTTGTAAATGTGGCAATGAATGTATGAGTTACTAATGGCATAGAGTAAGTAGGTATGTAAGTAATTGTAATCATAGATGTAGAAAACATAGGTTTAGCAACCTTCTGTAAGTGTATGACGTTTAGCGTCCTACTAATAATGTATAATAAATACAGCAAACTATTTTTATTTTTAAATGGAAGAATTTCAAATAATATTAAAGAGATAAATTAAAATCTTGGCCAAATTTATTTTCTTTAGTGATCTGTTCATTTTTAAATACAGTATTTGAAACGTATTGATGTAATACACAGAATGCTCATAAATTGTTAAACCCATTCGTTGTTCAATGAACTATCTTAAAACTATTTGCAGTAATTCTTGAATTGAAAAAATAAAAATTATTTGGCTGTCTTACTAACTACCGCAAAATGTTTTAATAAAGTTCCCAAAAAAACACATAATTTATTGACATCGTGTACGTGCCACATATTATTTACAAGGTACGCAGACATTGTTAAAACTGTACGTATGTATTGTTCTTATACACTATGTTTACTTTTTACTGATCATTAGATCTAAGTTTCGTTTATACTTGATCTTACTTACTGTCCAATTGAGTGATTTTCAAAATATACAGGTACAATCTAAATAAACTATGCCTACCCTGCTAACAAGCTACGCCTCGCAACAGTATTTTAGCAAATACAAAATTTTAACATTATTTTTGTTTTAGTTAAGCTCATAGTAAGGTTTTAAGATATGGCTCCTTGACTCTACTCCCAGCATGTCCTTAAAAATAAATCATTGGTGAAACAGGTGGACCCCCTCTCATAATTATTAATTGATATCTATGGGACTTTGCCTCTTCTGTAGTTAAGCTAGTTTGTAAATAAAATACCAGTATAATCTGTTTGTTAAATAAACCTCAGTGCGTCAAACTTAAATATGAGCCTTTAATATTCTATTATTATTATTATTAGCGCCGCGTCTTACTACCCTTTCGGGTTATACGCACTTACGCTAATGTGTAATGGTAGGGCGATTGTGAGATGAAATGGAGGACC
>CABFOV010001001.1:0-26102 GCA_902141375.1 Timema poppense
ATGTCTTGTCAGAGGTGAAGGAAGGGTTTGGTAATCAGATAAATCTTTGCCGGGTCTGAGGATTGAACCCCGGCCGCCAGCACAGAAGTCCGACACCTTACCCCTAGGCCGCCAGGTCACCATATAAATAGTAGTTTGGATAAATAATTACAGATATTCCAAACTGTAAGCCAGAAATATCAAACAAAACAAGCTCGCCAACAAAAACAATCCAACATTGACACAGACCCAATACTTTTGGTGAAGTTTGAAAACCAATTTGATCGCAGTAATTTGTGTTGAAACCGTACGTAGACGTCAACATGTCTCCGGTGACTGATGATTTATCGACAAGTTTTATAGTGACAGATGGTATTGTGAGTGATCGAAAGGTTTGGGAAGGGGTGTGACGAGGGGGAAATGGTTCCCTCTGATGTGGTAAGTTGACAAAGTTTTAGGGAATGAAGCTATGTCTCATATTTCAGTAAATACTTGTTGTTTGAACATGGTAAAAGGTGAAATAGAGAGGATTAAAGTATGAGGGAGGGGATTCGAACGAGAATACACGGGGAATTTAACTCTATAAAGGTGGCCTTCGGGTTGATTGAAAGTTGAAAATGATCGAAAATGGTAGTAAACTCATTTAGTTTGTGCAGTTTTTCCTTTAAAGAAAGATATTCCAGAACAAGGCGATTTACACTAAACGAATGTTAAATGAACGCAGTTAGCAATTCGATTCACGAGTAATTGTTTACAGATTGTAAGCAAAGGCATTCTCCTTCTATTTATAAAGTCCACTCTAAAAATGGAATTAATATTTTAGTCATTTATAAAAGTTATTAAAATCCTTTTTATATTAAATTGTTCATAGAAGATTAATGGTAGTAAACAATCATTTTTAATTCATATCATTATATTATTAACAAAAAGTATAAATTAAGTACAATGTCATGTTTTTAAAAATCCATTACTAACGGAATTCAATTATATTGAAATTATCGTCAGTGGCATTTTCTCTTCTCAACTTAGTCTCAATTTATTCCACGCACATCATATAAAGTGGGTAAGAGCTGCTAATTATATAAATAATTTGTTTAGTTTTTCTCTAAACACTTGAAAAATATGTCTTATCACAAAAGGAGGTGGCTTATAATGATAAAAATGTAATATAAGGGGAGCTGGGGTGTCAGTTCTGTTAACGCTTCCTTAATTTCTAGATATATTTTACATTGGAAGAGGTGACCTGGTGGTCTAGGGGTAAGGTGTCAGACTTCTGTGCTGGCGGCCGGGGTTCAATCCTTCGTCCCGGCACAGATTTATATGATTACCAAACCCTTCATTCACTTCTGACAATACATTTTGTGAGTATGGGGAATGCCAGGCCTCCACCGTGGTTTGGACTCCACGTTAAACTGCAGGTCCTCCATTTCATCTCACAATCACCCTACCATTACACACTAGCGTAAGTGCTTATAGCCCGAACGGGTAGTTAGACGCGGTGCTAATGATAATAATAATATATTGTAAGACATTTTACATATTTAATTTCTATAAATTTTAATACTTTTTCATCTAATTTTGTTAGGTTTGGTTTAAACATCTTTAAATGAAATACCATGGCAGAATATTTGGGTAAATAAATAATAGACGATTGATGTGAATCAGTCATTTCGTAACTGTAACAAAAATATCGATTATTTTCAAGTAAGCGATGCTGGCGCAATGTGACCTTGTGGTTATTCAGGTGAACTAAATTTAATGGTTTTTTTTAACTTATTTATTCACGGTCATTTCAAAGTATGTATAATATAATCTTAATACTTTATGAATTTTACCATTGTATTGGTTCTTTTTAAAATTTCTGTTCCTTTGTATTCATTTGTTGTATTATACAGTGTTACATTTGATTAATTTTATTATTAATTATTGAGAGATTTCTAAAGTAGTTTTGATAGGTCTATGCCTAAATGAAACATTTTTAATTGTAAATCTAGAGTATTTTAAAATTAAAAATAGGGTGTTTGTGTTTTTACTTAAAAAATGGCTCGGAAGTGAAAGAACGCCAAATAATTTAAAACCCTGAAATATTGGGTAGTTCCAAGTGTGGATTCGGTCTAATGTTTTAATAAGAAGCCCAGTCTTTGTGTGTTGCTTGAATATATAATTTGTGAAAAATTATCAAGCAAGGCCAGAACTTGTATTTTATCTGAGCAATATATTTTTCTCCGTGGGCTGGAAGTTTTGCATGAAAATTGGCGAGGTCTAAATATTTATAAGCCAAATAATACAATTTGTCATTTGAAGACATTTAACCCATATCGTTACAGGATAGAAATACTAGGACATTACCAGAATATATATATTTTTAACAAAATATATAAATAATATTACTGTCTAAAGCCTGTCAAACGTAACAATAAAATGTAGTGAATGCATCACAACTTTTCTATTGAATCCCTTTTATCACTTAAGATACTTCAATTAAAACTTTTTGCTTAGTAATTTAAACTTTTTTAACTATGTTAAATTAAACTTAAATTGGTAAGTTTAAAAAGTAAATATTAATAAACCTGTTTTTTTCTATTTTCAATACAAATTAAATGTTATATTTAGGATGTTATGCCAGAGGTAGGGATTTTGGGAGAAGGTTATAATGACTACTAAATAATAAACTCGTATGTAGTTTATGCGTGTTATAGTTTGATTTATAATTGTACAATATCACATTTACCAAGTTATGTGAAAATGTTGTATTTTATGTAAATTGTTTACTTTCATGGATGATTGCAATATTTCTTCGACACAGTGAAGTACGTTATTTTCTCTAACTAATCAAGGAGAGGTCTCAAAAAAGGGGGTCATCATTACACCCTCAGAGGAAAAGGAAGTTTAATTTTAATTTTAAGTGGAATGCTTAGGAATGGCGCCCGAATTTATATTATCATTTCTTTGACATATTCTGGCTATTAAAAGCAGTTGCAAAATTTTTCATTAAATCCTACAAGATAACAAGTGCAACCACTTGAATAGAAATATTAATATTTTAAAAATTTATTTGGTTTAATATCTTTCACCGACAGGTTGAGGGTACAATCGTTCCCCTCTGTAGAGCAATCGCAAAAACCGCCAGTTTTGGGAATTGAAGGGACCGGGTTCATGGCTCAGACAAGAATGTTTGATTAAGGTCTTTTTCTGTAAGTCACTACTACTTTGTAAGCGTGGAGAAAGAAATCGTGAAATAAACTCCCTCATTTAAAAAAAATCTATATTCCACACGAGCCATGTGCACTAACTTTGGTGGAAAAGCTGATAAAGCTAGAACCTATTTAAACTGTTAACAAGAGTATTAATATAATTTTTAGCTTACGAATTATAATAATTAACTGGAACAGATGTTTTAGTTTATTATACTTTTTATTAAAAAGTCTCCTCCAAAATCTCATTGGTTTAGCGGGTTAAATTTTGCGCTAGTCAAATAAACCATACGCTAAAAAAAAGTATATGAAAATAAAAAAATAGTTTCAATTGTTATTAATGTGGCATTACAATTTGTCTACGTAATTTACATTTATAGTTAAATTAAGCACCAAAAATTTCCAAAATCGATTATTAATATTGAATTTTCCGTAAATTATTTTTCCTTTTTCATTCCTAGTAGATTGAATGTGGACAATAGAATATAAAGAAAATGTTCCCACATTTGTTTACGAGTAGCAGGGAATCAATTTAGAAAAATAAACCCTAAGGACAACTCGCCGTGTTTCAAAACTCAACCTCCCCGTCATCACTGAACTATATGAGCTTAATATTTCATGCATTTGTAGTTTTTTTTAATCAACAAAAATAAAGCTATTCTCAAAACATGTAATAAAACATTTCCATCAATTCAACTCAACTCAACCTGTAGCTATATTGCAAAACAATACAACGCTAGTGTAATTTTTAAATGTCATGACGCTGTCATTAGCAGCGATAAAGTGTAAATGCGGTAATAGCATGATTGAGGTATTATTTATGTGCGCTGTATATTTCTCACGGAATTTAAAATAACTAAATATATTTACTCTTCTTTTGATAAGCATTTTAATGAACATACAAGCTTTTGACCTGTAATTATTATCTTGTATGATGTTGGATATGTCGAGGGGAAAGGAAAGCTAATGGGGCAGGACTCTGGGGAAGAGAAGGTGGGGAAGGGTTACAGGCCAAGACTCAAGGGAGGTGGGTCAGTTTGTACAGCGTTTAATTTGAGGTTGGAGTTTGTTCAATGTGGCATGATTGCAAACCCTTGGAGATATAAATGTTGCAAACATGATGTATTCTGAGGAAACACACGTACGTTTTGAATGTCTACTTGACAAGAGTTAAAACCCTGAAATATATATATATATAATCTTAAAAACGTGTATGTGAATAAATAGAACTGTGATGAGCGTTTGAAATAAAGGTATTGGAGAGCGTTTTAAATTTATCAATATTTCTGTATACATAATACAGTAGAAAAACTTTTTTTTTTAAACTGGTACTAACCCATTTAGGTAGCCTCATTGTCCAGTTCTTCTTTCGCGATATACCTATTATTATTATTATCACTGCGTCTTACTAACCGTTCGGGTTATACGCACTTACGCTAATGTGTAATGGTAGGGTGATTGTGAGATGAAATGGAGGACCTAATATTTAACGTGGAATCCGAACCACTGTGAAGGCCTGGCATTGCGATATACTTAAATGCATATGACGGGAAATTCAGGGTTCAATCCCAGACGGGTGTAATGAGGGTAATTTTTCCTAAATGGTTTCCCATTCTCGATTTCCATTCAAATTAGGGTACATTTAATCTATATTCAACCTTTCTCATGTTAACACATTAGTGTAATTTCGTACATAGGCGTAAAACCCTAATGGAGAAGCGGACCTATAAACAAAAAGATGGTACTATTTTGTTGACTTAAGTCATAAATATGTATTTGTTTGGTTATTTTTACTTTAAATACTAGAGTAAGTATTATAATAATTGACATTCTAATTAGCGGGGTTACTATTGAGGTATATATGCTTCTTGGGGCTACAGTCTAAAAGTTTACTGATATGGTTTTCATTTAATATTTAGATGTTAGATGTGTCTTACTGTTGGGTTCTTAAAATATTTTTATTTTTAGCTCAAATTATGGAGAGTAAACAAATTATTGATTTTATAAAATTAAGAATGTGTCAAAAAGTCTTTGACGATTTTGTCTGAAAAGATATCTTTGGAGTGTTTGACAGTAAAAATAACAATTTGGACTAGTTTTTTGCAGAAAATGTGATCAAAGGTAATTTACTAAGTACTAATTTTTTTAAACGGCCTTTGCGTTTTTTTAAAATGTGTATTGAGGCAGAAATGTACTTGATAAATAAGAATATGTGCTCGTTTTTTCTAAAAAAGAAAAAAATATTTTGCTGATTAATGATTTTTGGTAATTTACCAAATCTGTAATAGATTATAAGGAAAACTGTGCAATAATGTTTGGTGTCATTTATTTATTATTCACATTATCAACGTCGATATAAATATTCTTTTGTTTGTAAGCGTACCAAAATGACTTTATTTTTTTGCACCTTGTCTTAATACCCATTCGGATTGTACGCCTAAGTACTGAACTAACTAAGTTAATGGTTTAAGGATTAGATTTAATTCCTTCAAAGAATTCTCATGATCTAACGCGTCACACTCGTGTTAAACTGGATTGCCAATGAAGGGATGTTGGAGTTTGAATCCAAGTCAGATTTGCCTAGGGAGGTTTTCCTAGATGGTTTCTCAAACTCCTTCCATCCTAACTCTAGGAAAATTTATTCTAAAAGACCCGCCTCGGTGGCGTAGTTAGCTGACACGCTAGGTTCATGTTAAACTAGACTGCCGAGGACTGAGAGATTGGGGCTCGAATCTCGCTCGGGTTAACTGGGGGTGATTTTTCCTAAATGGTTTTCCACTCTATCTTCACACAAATGCAGGTTCACTTCCTCTATAATCAACCTTCCCTATGCCTAATCCATTATCGTAATTAGTATCTAAGCGTATAGCCGGAACGGTTAGTATGGTGTGATGCTACTCGTATATATTATTACTACTATTATTATTTTAAAAGGATATTTTCCCATACCTAATCCAAACGCAAACGTAATGATTAAGTATAGGTGACAGTATAAAATTCTTTTAAAAATATCTTCAGACTGCTAACCTAAGGGAAAAGACCGGATTGGGAAATCATAAGTGACTGCGCCAGCATTCACATGAAAAATTAATTTAAAACAGCAACTTTGAAAAATCCCCTCCAATACCTTTGATTTTAACTGAACTCTGATCAAATGGCATTGGGTTTTACCTATTAGTCGTATAGCCAGCACTAATTAAGCCTTGAATACACCTGATTTTGGATGAATTCATATTGATTTTTAAAAAAACTATATATTTAAAACCAAACAAAAATTAATAAATAATCCACACCAGTGGGTCGACATAGAAAGCGTCAGTTACGTTTAGTTTGGTTTGTTAGTGGTATGGAGGTCAAGGTTCGTACCCTGCCTGGGTTAGTTGAGGTTTGGTGTTTTTACTAAAATGATTCCTTACACGTTTCACACAAAATGCTTGTTCATTCTAGGGGTATGCGAGTACTCGTAAATTCGAATTATAATCGAGTTTTAATATTTGATCGAAATTTATTCCAAGATTTTTATAGCTCAAAAAATTTTAGTTTTTGGAATATTTGATAATTTTCTTGAAAAATGTCAATTTTGATTAATTGTATTCAATTTTAAAAATATAATTTCATAGCAAATATTATGGCCAACCAATATTTCCTTTTGTTCTTATATTTTTGAAAAATTTGTACAATAACTTTTATTTAAAATCTCAATTTTTCGTGATGATACATTTTTCAAAAACATAAATAAATAATAATAATAATAATTAAAAAAAATATGTTTGTACTTATTTATAGTTAGTGCATGGAAGTACAGAATTTTAACTTGAAATATTTATTTTACAAATTAAACCCTAAATTACTCGGAGGCAAGAATAAACTCGATGTTTTTATTCAACCTCGACTCGAACTCGACCTGAAATGAAAAATGCCCCTTAGCACAAACCTAGTATATTCATTATCTTTAGGCCCTAACTTGTTCGCCCCTAAATAGGAATCGATTGAAAGGGTAAAAATATTTGTTAGTAAAAATTAGTAGATATAGTTAAATTATAATTGTATGGGATAAAAATGTTGTTTAATAAAATAAAATAATTTGCCTGGAGACCCACTTCGGTGGCCACATGGTCTAACGAGCTACTCTCGCAGTTGACTAGACTCCCAATGACGGGGAGATTGAGGTTCGGATCTCGGTCGGGGGTACTGAGGGTGGTTTCTTTTAAATGGTTTTCCACACCCCCTACGTGGATTCGAATACAGTTCCTCAAAATAAAACCTTCCTAATCCCTAAAGCCATTGGAGTAGCTAGTAAATAAGTATTAAGACGTGGTGTTAAGAAAAAAAATTGCTGATAAAAAAAATCAACACACCTTAGAGACAATTCTCATGTCAAGTTTTTTTTTTCTTTCTTTCGGGTTATTTATACCTTTACACGAAACGTGCTAACTCATCTCAACAAATAAATTACATTTATTTCCTAGCCGTGAAGCTACTGGTAACATTTTACTATTACTTATATTAACCATTTTATCCAGAATAGTTAAAGAGTCACGGTCTAAATCGAGTGATACGCTCCATTAACCTTGGGTTATAATACGTGCGCGGTGTATGGCTAGTAGAGGGGGAGGGCGGAGCAGAAGAAGTGGATGAGAGCGTGACCAATATTACCTGTTGAAAAAGCAAACAGTAGGAAGCTATTTATTTTAGAGGCGCTATACAAATATTTGATCGGAACAAATCGAGTATGTATAAGATTTTTTTTTTGTCCCTAACATAAAATCTCATGATATAATAGGCCAACTATATTAAACTATTAAGTTCATTTTAATTTTTTTTTTAAAGGTATAAGAACATCAAAAAACAATTTTGTTTCCAGAATTGTACATGTTCTTGGAAGATGTACTTCAAAGAAGAAAATAGATTAGAAATTAATAGTAGATATTCAAAGAATTTTTTCTTTCTTCTATAGTATTCTGAAAATTGAAAAATGACACCCGGACACGGGAATCGAACCCGTGACCTTCGGCTTAGTACGCCACTGCTCTTACCACTGAGCTATCCAGGGTTCGTCCCGTGCCCATGGTCATTCTTCACTCATAGTTTAAGGCAGAGTCTAATATGGACGTGCGGAAGTTGTCAGCTATATATTGTGATTATATGAGATCACAGCCATCAGACAACGCAGCCAAGGCCGACTCGGTAGTGGAATTTTGCAGCCAATAGACAGTTATAGAATAATTGTACATTTGCAGATATTAATGTAACAAATAGCCGAAACTATTGTTAAAGCGTTTTAATGGGGATAATACCACCAGGAAATCATATTCTGAAAATTGAAAAAAGCCGAAGCCGAAGGTACCGGGTTCGATTCCCGTGTCCAGGTGTCATTTTTCAATTTTCAGAATATGATTTCCTGGTGGTATTATCCCCATTAAAACGCTTTAACAATAGTTTCGGCTATTTGTTACATTAATTTCTTCTATAGGACGAGATTCATGGTTTCATTTTATTTACGGTATATTCTAGATAACTACTTAATATTATACATTTACAATAGTAATAATCATCATGATAAAATGCTGTATGACTAGTAGTCGGGGAACAACGTTATACCACAAGTATTTTAATTAGTAAATACTTTTTTTTTTTTTGCTTTCTAATTATGAATATGTAGCGAACTGAATTTAGATAAATAATTAATTCATTTAAAAAAATATTCATAGTTACTTATTTTTTTTATATATCAAGTGTTTTTGGGCCAGTAAGCCCTTTGAATTTTATAGTGGAATTCTAACAAACCTTGTGTACCTATTCATATATTTGTTCCAAAAAAAGTTGTCTGTTTTTAATTAGTATTTTCAAATCATTATTCTGATGCCAATAGTGGTAAAGCTAAAAAGAGATATTAAAAAGTGACACAGCGCATTAAACTACATTTTAATATCCTTACATCCTAACAGTTTAGAATACTAATACCCGTTCCGGTGGCAGCGTGGTCTAACACGCTACTCTTGCAGTAGACTATCCTGTCGATGTTTAGCTCGAAATTCGAATCTTGGTCGGGTTTTACTGAGGGTGGGTTTTCCAAAATTGTTTTCCACTCTCCCTCCACGCAGTTTTTAATACATTTCCTTCAAGTATAACCTTCATAATCCCTAAAACTATTAGCTTAATTAGTATAAAAGCGTAAGAACTGGTAGTAAAACTCAGTGGAAAAAAAAAGAGTACTTACCTATTCTGAGAAGAACACAACGTCAAAAACCAGAACCAAATTATAATGCGGTAATTTGAAAAAGAAGTAAAAGGTTTTCAGATTTTAAAAAGTTTTTTTAATAATGTTATCTCAATATATATTTTGAAAAACATAATACTCACTTCATAAATAATGTATTAGTTTAAATGTGAGAAATGATGAGGTTTTTTTTTAGTACCTGGTCTTTTTAACAGCAATGTATGTCGATATACTTCGTACAACAATTTAAAAATATATTCACTAAGTACAGTATTAAAACCATCGATTTAGTGGCCGGATGGTCTAGGGTACCACACTCGTGTTAGACTGGCCTTCTTATGACGGGGTGATCTGGGTTTAAATCCTGGTGGGGTCTAATGAAGTTGGTTTATCTTAAATGGTTTACCACACTCTTATCACTCAAATGCGGCTATTCTATCTCCAAAATACTTTTTTCCTCATCCTTACCCCAATCTAATAACTAACATATATGCTTATAACCTGAACAGGTATTAAGAAATTGTGATAAACAAAATATATTCCTATTCGAATCTACAAGAACATAATAATTAAATATTATAAAAATATAAATCATATCAATTTAGCATATGTTAAAAATTGAGATATTGATACTGGAAATCTAATTTGGGAACAAGATTATTGTTTTCTAAATATATATTTTATTAAGGAATTATATTAAATATACTGTAGATAGTGAGGTGTACTGGATATAACTATCTTAAGATAGGAGTTGGGCGAAATGGGGTGCTGTATAAAATTAGTTCAAGATAGGGATACAGCGTATTGAGGGGGAATTGATATAATTATCTCTAGATAAGAATAGGGTGTAGTGACGGGGATTAGATATAACTAGCTAAAGATATAGATAGAGTGTGATGAGGTGTATTGGATAGAACCAGCTAAATATAAGGGCATTGTAAAGTGAGGTACTAGAGAGAACTAGCTTAAGATAGAATAGGGTGAAATGAGGTACTAGATAGAACTACCTAAAGATAGTGATATGGTGTGATGATATGGAATGGATAGAACTAGCTCAAAATAGGAATAAGATCTAATGAGGTGGACTGGATAGAACTATATCACGTAGTAATAGGTGGCGTATTTTTTAAGTGTGGCAATAAAATGTTTAGTCCCTAATGCCATAAAGTAAGTGAGTACTGAGAAACTAATAGATTAATAATATATTATCAGTATCAATCTATATCTCTTTGATATTAAAATATTTTGACAATTTAGGTGATAGGATCTATTAACTGAGTTAAAGGTCCAGGTTCTTATTCCTGGCACGGCTGAAAAAAAATTATATTTGGTGATATTAATGTTTTTAACCTTTCACAGTGATAAAATAACACACAGGGGCTGATTGTAGTGTCTATTCTAGATTTAAGTTAAGTTGTATGATTATATATTCAGTCTGATCGGAAAGTGCAGTTTAAATACCTCAAATTAATTAAAAACCAAAAAGAAAGTATTAAATAAAAACACGAAGATGGTCATGCGACCTACTATACGCGAGCAGTACAATAGTATCAAAATTATTTACGCTCGAATATAAATTCAGGGTTGGAAAATATGCGTTACGCGTTTTTCCCGAACTGTATGATGAAGTCTATGAGCGCTCGTATCTTTTTCTTAAGCCCGTAATAACGTTCTATAACTCTCGTTCTACCCTCAGACCCTGTGTGATTTATAGAAAGCGGTTTAAGGGCAGTACGATATACTGCAATGTAGAAAACGAGGCAGGCGAAGTGAAGGAGATTTCTAAAAAAAACACTAAAAAAATAAAAACTCCGTGCTTCCTTTTTCCAACCACATTATTTCCCACTTTACTGCGATTTTCTTTCGACATTTAGGGTAGGCTTGAAACTTACTATATGACGTTATTAAATTTATATTCTGAATTGTTTTTATTACTTGAAGGATCTATTATTTTTATTTTTTGCTGAAATTGTTGCTTGCAATGAATTAGGTTTTTTTTAAAAGTGGAATTGAATATCAATGATAAAAAGGACCAACTTTGTTCGTTTTCATTAATCACAATTATTATTTATTATCAAATGCCAATTAATGTTTAATTTATTGTTTGTAATACTAAGTAAACGTGAAGATCATATAGTTTGTTTTCTTCTAAGGGAAAGGTTATGGCTTAGATCTCAGCTTGGCTTAATGAGGGTTTGTTTTTCCCGAACAGCTTTCCAAGTACACAAATAGAAACGTATTTTCTCCAGTTTTTTAATTAATCAAAATTATTTCACTACAGTAGCTCGCAAGATTCAGCTAGACCAGTTGGATAGTAAGCCATATTTTAGATATCAATTAACTACTCAAATACCGATCAAATCAATTAATAATAATTTTAAAAGCCTAAACTCGCTAAAAAAAAAGCTTTGTTTATTCAATTTTGTGTAAATTTTAAGTCACGTTAACATAATTGTCTTTACCTAAGTTTGGTTAGCGTAAATATAATCATCAAATAAAAATAATAACATTAACATATTTTAATAATTAGTGATTATCGCAAAAGGTTTGGTTTAAATATAAATTTTCATCCACATTTTGACAAATAATATTCATCTTGCTATTTATTTTAATTTAGTAAATATTCTAAATCTATATATTATCCTGATCTAGTATATTTGAGTCATGCTAAACCTTGATAAATGTAATTTAACTTTTTATCTTAACTTTCGAATGCCATATTCGAGTTTTATTTAACTTTAAATTTTAATTCTTTTAGAGTAGAATGGTAGTCTGTGAATGTTTAAAACTCACCAAACCCCGTACATCATATGGGTCGTTAAGGTTCAAAGTTGAGTCGATTACCATTTATTAAATGAGGAAAATAAAATGAACACAGAAAAAACCGACTAAAGTTCAATAAACATAAGAAACATTTGAATTTGTAAAGTTTGTAAGTTATCAGGGATTCAAGATGGTCCTGTAGAGAAAACTATGGGTCAAACTCGCTAAAAATTTGAAAACCACTGTTTTAATTCAATTCTACTCATTAACACATGCAGCTCTAAAAAGGCTGGCCATGCTTATATTTGAACCTAAGAGTCTTGAGATCAATATTATATTTATATATTGTCCATTTTTTTAAACTTTTTTTAAAATTTCTTCTAAAAATTGTTAACTTTAATTTGTGATTTATGGACGTCAAGTGTTTCTATAAATAATTAATTCAATTTACAGATAAATTGTTCTCCCAGATACGTTTGTATTTAACACGCCAAGTGTAGCAAGAAAATTGTAAGGGTGAGATTCGACAGGTTGGAGTCGGCCCCGTAATGCGCTTAAATTCGAATGACGTGACTCTCATGAGGCACGCGCGCGCAGGTTTGCCAGTGGCGGGAGAGTTAACTTGATCCTCTTCAGTCCGCCACGAACGTCAGTCGTGAATAGACGTATAAAGCGTATCTTACTAGAAGCAACTTATTGTAATCTTAAGTCAAAAGCGCACGCAAAGCAAGAGTCAGAACTGTCAATATTCGATCTCGTCGAGTATTCACCGCAAAAATAAACATTTTAATGAAACGATTCCGATATCTTTGAATGCTAATTATCTTCAATGGGATGTGAACATAATATTGACTAAATAATCTGACCCATTTGATTATATGGTCTCATAGCTCGCATGCTATTCTACCCCATATATAATTAGTTTTAAAAATAAATTGGTAACTTTAAAACTTGCATCTAAACATAAAGTGATAAACGTGACTCATTTAACTACTGTAATGATATTTATATCAGAAAATTTAGTTAAAAAAACTTACTTGGTGTTTAAAGTAGTGCGTGTGATCTAAATTTAAAATAATAACTAGCAATAAATGTGCAAACAATTTTAAATGTTCATTCCCTAAGTGTTTTGTTTTTTAACTTATGTGTTTAAAGGTGTAGAACAAACGTCTTATAAGTGACTGTGTACTTTAATAATCATCATCTTTCATTGAAGTTAAATTTGATTTTCAAAAAATGGAAATAATTAAACAATCACAGAACTCCGGACAATCGCGTTTCCGAGGATTCTATCGATTGGTGCTGGTTGCGGTATTTTTAGGGGCGATCTTCTTTCAAGGTAGGAAAAACGTTAATATAGTCATTAGTGATAACTAATATTAATCTGTGTTTTAATTGTTTGCCTACTATAAGTAATATCCTGATTTGACCATTGTAGGTGGAGTATTTTATAACAGAATACTACAAAATTGTATTAAAGAATAGTTAAAACGGTCAACTTTCTTGAGGTCTTTTTGTTCTCAGCTTTTGAATGCCTGTTAAGGTTGTCAAAATGGACTCCCCCTATTAATCATATTTGAGAGTGGAGGATACTTGTATTATTGATGTAACGGTGATGTAGACACACTCTATTATTGATGTAACGGCGATGTAGACACTCTATTATTGATGTAACGGCGATGTAGACACACTATTATTGATGTAACGGCGATGTAGACACACTAGTATTATTGATGTAACGGCGATGTAGACACACTGTATTATTGATGTAACGGTGATGTAGACACTGTATTATTGATGTAACGGTGATGTAGACACTGTATTATTGATGTAACGGCGATGTAGACATTGTATATATTGATGTAGCGGCGATGTAGACACTGTATTATTGATTTAACGGCGATGTAGACACTGAATTATTGATGTTACGGCGATGTAGACACTGAATTATTGATGTTACGGCGATGTAGACACTGTATTATTGATGTTACGGCGATGGAGACACACTGTATTATTGATGTAACGGCAATGTAGACACTGTATTATTGATTGAACGGCGATGTATACATGATAGTTATTTATATCCATATATGAGTAAATAAATTGCTCAGATATGTGGTGTTAGACAGATAATTTTCAAATTATAGCTATCAAAAACCATAACTTAATACACGTTTTTTTTTAAAATTCCCATCATTTATTTCGCTAATATTTCTTGTGTACCTATGGTACTTTGAATTATAGATTTTAAACATTTTTAATAAATTTATAGTTATTTTTAATTCTATGAATTTATTTACTTAGTATATCTAAGAATCTTAATGGTTTCTCTCCTAGAAATAAAAAATATAAAGGCGCACTATTTATTGGTCATATATATTTGAATGAGAGAAAAATCTGGATAGTACAGCAGTGGCGTGGAGTGTTGCCATATTAAGCATTGTCGTTAAAACTGTGCGTGTGAAATGTTCCCAATGCTCTGTAGAACATTCATTGTTTGGCTATAAATGAAAATACATTCATATGTGATGCATGTATAGCCAAGTCCGTGTACGGTTGGTCAAATGGGGACGCAGTGGGTGATAACACATTATCACAGGTAAAGTATTAACAAGCACCACTTACCCTGCCAACACTCCATGACACGCTATAGAAATAAAGGATTTTTTTTTTTGTTAAAAAATATAAGCTTATAATGATTGTGTTCGGTCACCCATATTTGTTTAGGCCTAAACATAAACCCAATGGTTTAACGACCGATTTTAGTTCACACTAGGTTTTCGATTAATCAATTTGGCTAGTAAAGTTATATTTATGATAGTATTAGTATTTTTTCAGTTATTTTTCTCAATTAATATTAATGATAAATATATATTTTATGGTTTGACTAGATACTAGTTTAATATTTTCAACTTAAGATTCTTTATCTTAAAATATGGATTGTTTTATCCATATGTAGCAAATTATAAAGTTATTATAAAATAAGATCATATATTTTATTCCTATCAAGTATTTAGAGTTCAAATATATGCGAAGGTTGATTATTTAAAATATACATATTTAAATGACTGAGTTTAAACAAAAACGAAGCTTAAAATATGTAAAATTAATTTAACAAAAGACTTTATTTTTATTAAACTCTAAAAGCAATCTTTGACTTTAAAGACTAACAGCACACATCAGGAGAGCAATTTTTTATAAAATAAAAAATAATAAATTTCAAACATATTTTTTAGTTATTCATCATGTGCCAACTCACTATTTGTTTGTTTATAATACTTATTTATTAAAGAATAAATCAAATTAAACACTTTTTAAACATTAGGTCCCACAATCTCATAACATTTATTTAATAATACATGAAATAAATTTAAGGACTTGATTTTAGGAAAAAAATAATCAAATTTCGATTATTTTTGAACATGTTTCAAATTGATCAAATTAAAACATTTTTGGACATGTTTCAACTTGATTAATTTAAAACAATGTTGATTAAAGCAAATCTAAGAGTCCAAGTAGAAAAAAAAAATAACGAGATTTTAGTAAGTTTATGGAAGTATTGATATGCCTAGTATTAAGTTGTATTAATTAATATACATTTTCTGGAAAGCTACATCTTAAAATATAGATATTATACATTGTCGTAGTATTATGGGCTTAAAACAAAGATCAACTTTTTTTTCCCAAATGCATCTTATGGGGGCCTATGGCATTTTCCCATCATTAAATAAAGAAACCCAAACAAAATCATTTGATATGCATTTTTGGATAACTATTTATTCAATCTAGATAATATAGGTCTACTCCTAATTTATACACTAAATTTTAACATTCACAAATATACATAAATTTTACAATAAAAATTCGTCATAGCGTAGTGTGTAATAAGTTAAATAAAAGTTGGCCATCATGTTGTGGATATTTTGTGTATTTGGCCTATGAACTTTTAATTTTTACCTTACCTAGTTAAATTTAATTCCATTTTTTACCTTTTAATATCTATCCTATTTAGGAAAAATTAAATATAGTTAGGCCTACTTAGAGTTGATTTTGAAAGAATAAATTTCTTATATAAGATATTTATCTATAGTACTTTTGATTTTTAACTTTATGAGTTTATTTAAAAAAAAAAAAATTTTTTATAATAAACATTTTAAAATAATTATTAAAAAAACGTTTCTTCGTCTGAAGCTATAATAGACACACATACAAATGTGATAACGTAAAACAAACTTATCAAACTCATAGGCACCTAAAATAAGAATTTTTACTCAAATAGCAAAAACATTTTCAAACCTACAACACAATAATGTTCGGGTACAGTGGATCCATAGAACCTAGAACCATTCCCGATATCAACTCCATCAATGAAGTTTATCAAATAATTTGAATTTTTGAAAAAAATTATTGCAGACTCATCATTATCTCTAGTTTCTAGTCTATTTTAGATTAGATTATATTAGATTCTACTTTATTTAAAAATAGGCATATTTAATTGTAAATTAAATTGCGTGAGTTAATTGAACCTTTATTTACATGAAAATTGTTATTACTACCCTTGTAGTAGGCCTACGTCTAAAAATATATGCATAGAATTGCTCCAAAACTGAATATTTTACATATTGCTATTGGATCAACTGCATTAAGTCTAATTTTATGTCAATGTTGAAAGTTTAAATACAATATGGGAAACGAAAAATTAAACAGATAAAACTGTATTCCGTTGCTTCACAACTAAAGTGAATAGGCCCCTAAATAAATCAGAAAATGTTGTATTTTTTAAAAATTACTATTATCAATTGGTAGCACATACATCATGAACATTTAAATCCACTCCATTCAGCGTTAAATTCTATATGATATTTATTTATTGTAAATTATTTAATTCTTCGTGATATATTTGATAAGTTTTTAGCTCAAAGAATTTTTTTCAACCTTCTTCGATTAAACTAATACGATTTTAAAATAGGCCTTAACACATTCGCATTTGGTACTATTACACATTTTATCACGTCTATAAAAGTGAACATTAAAAGTGTGAATTATTGTCCTTAACGTATTTCTATTTCATAGGAAACTAAATGTATGGTCACTATAAAACATTTACATGTCACCCGAAAGTGATATTAGGGCTTTTCCAGTATGATAAATAAAACATAGCATGTGGAGCATAAATATCAATTATCTTTGTTGGTGATAGAGTAATAATGTCTAATACCTTCCCGTGATAAACATTAATAGATGGAAGTTAATGTCCGAACGCTTTTTGTAGGCTGTATTTTAAGTTTCTGGTGGTTGAGTGTAATTAAATGTTACATTCTAAATATAGAGTGGCATCAGCTCAGGACTAATAAACTGATACAATAAAGGATTATGTCTAATATAGTTTCAAAGATTCGATGAGGGGCTGGGACTGGTAAACTTAATTGTACCTATAATGATATATTGGTTTGTACGAGGTAAAATACCTATCAAAAGTAAAAATAAATGTTATAGAACTCCACACTAACTTTCTCGCTCTATTGTTTAGAAATTGAGATAATTACTCGAAATTCCTAAAATAATACACACTAGCAAACCCTAGAACAAATTGCTCTAGACATTCGTTAAACATTTTTGACTATTTTACCAAACCCTTCCTTCACCTCTGACAACATCTTGTGAATGTGGGGAATGCCAGGCCTCCACCGTGGTTCGGATTCAACGTTAAGCTGTAGGTCCTCCATTTCATCTCAACAATCACCCTACCATTACACATTAGCGTAAGTACGTATAGCCCGAACGGGTAGTAAGAAGTTGTGCTAATAATAATATTAATTTTTGACTAGTGGTTTTAAATACCATATATATATATATATATATATATTTAAGAATTAACGTATTCTTTTATATATTTGGACCAATAAAAAATATCAATATTGGGCCCCAAAGGATCAACACTTTGTATTAAAATGTTGACTTCCAGTTAAAATTTTCTTCATTTTACCAGGGGATGCACATCTTATGGTTATCATATTGCTATTAAATTTCTCTTTTATCAGTATTGACCAAAATAATAGGTAATTATTTACTATTGGGTCTAAAATGAGAGAGATAAAATCGTCATAGCCAATTTTGAGAAAATTGAAGTTTCTCTTTTCATCCTTTAGTAAACTGCTAATTATTTTAGTTAGATAGACACACAGACAGACGGCGTTGCAAAAACAATTTTTTAGGTTTCGGGAGATCATGAAACATTGATATTCTTCCAAATCTAATATTTGATTATTTTTTTTACGATCACAATACATTCTAGACTTGTAAGATAGCGAAAAAGTAAAAGTATGACACAATCATCGGCCTACATACTATAGTATATCATAGTTGATGATAAAGTTTTTTAAACTAAGTCATTAGTAAGCAACACTAGAATGATTTTAATTAGATTACGGTGGTACAATCTTATTAAGAGCCATGTTATAAATAATTTGAACTTTACTAAAAAAAATTGCTTTAGTTCCCTTCCATTAACGATTTTCTCCTCGACAATACTAACAAGTATATTAAAATTTTAGTTTCAGAATTTCAACCATTAGCTAAAGTACCCTTAATTTGAGACTACTAAATATAAAATTAGAACCATACTAATTAAACTATTTTTGTTGTCGCACAAGTGAGACAGTCGAGATTATACGAATCACTATTTTTTAGGGTTAAGGCTACATAGAAAATAAAGATACACTCTCAATATCTTTAGATCTAAATTTTTCAAGATTACCATAGCAAAATTTTATATTTATATGTTAAAGTTAAACATTGATATTTTTTATGTCAAATAATGAGTATATATTATGTTAATATTTATGAAATGATGTTCTTATTAGTAATTAAAATCATAATATATAAATTATTTTACATTTAAAAACCTATCTCTTCTTCTTTTTTCCCGTCTATTCAATGTAATTCGAGTTTTTGACATTTTAAGGCGAGACCAGTCATATTTAACTGTAGATATCAAGATTCAACTATAATGATAATACACAGCCAACCACTGATGACACAATAAACAGAACAAAGCCCATTTACACACAGATTGTATTATTCTTAGGTTAGTTTTTGGTAGCAAATAAACGTCCCGCAAGATATTTAGTACGACTCCATAATCTTTTAACCCATTAAACAATTTCATTATGGAATTAATATTTTATGGAGCCCTATAAATAGCTATAATATGATGGCCTTAAGTTGCGAGTGTAGGGGACGAGATAAAATTTGTTTTTGCATTTTTTATATTATAACTATTTTGTATGAAAGAAATTCTTATTTATTCAGTATAAATTTTTAATTTTATTTTATTCACGTGGCTATGTCAACGGTTCTTGAATATCTGTTAAGGGTTTTCAGGAATTTAATGACAAACTTTTACTCTTTATTTTAAATGTATCGTGACGGATATTCAACAAATGCTGATATCACCATGTAATGAAAAATAATCTATAAGTTTCTAGTGAAGACAATTTTGTTTTATTTTGGCAAAAAAAAAAAGTTATAAAGATTGTAAAAAACTCAAACTTTTTCTCGCTACCCTTATACTCCCAACACCCTCACTTCCAACCTTATTACAAATAAATATTATTTAGTCAATTTACGAGAACTTCAGAATTAAGTGTTTGTTTTTTAATATATTGACTTTTTTTTATCAAATGTTCATAATTATATGGCATTTATTCAATCTTATAACAATGCCTAATAGCTCTCTCCGGACATATTATGAAAATATGCATATGAAACATTAGTAATTAATAATTTCCAGAAAAGAATAACCCGGAAGGGAAGTAAGACATGTCAATTAAAAATAGATTTATACCAATGGTGCGATTGCGTTCCCTAAACCTAATTTCTTGATAAATAAAACATAATCCAACCACATTACTTGAACATTATATGTTTTTTTTTATATATATTTTAAATTTATGGCTTGGATAGAGCCTACCTTTGAGGCCTAATCTCCCACGACAAAGTATAATGTAATCGTTTGAGAATCGACTAGGATTTAGAGAATTTATCAGGATTGTACATTCCACATACGGGTCTCGCCCACCAAAAGCTGTTGGATGGAAACGACCATTATTTTGGACCACAAAGTTTGATTCATATATATTATTTCCTCGATTATATTTAATTTTTATCCATATCTCCCGGGTTAGATCCCCGGCACTTGGAACGGGGTCAAATTAGCCTCATGAGTAAAAAATGAGAATATACTCAGAAGAAAAAGTAACGGTTCTGGTCTAGAAAACTGGGAATGAAAGTTGGATAGTTCATTGTGTTGGCCATCTACTACTATCTTTGACGAAAGCTTTTGGCCGTTTGGTTGGTATGGCTAGATTGTAGGTGGTGCCACGGAGTGTTTTTATTTTTATAATAAAATCCCTCACCAAATTGTTTAATATAGTAACTTTAATTTTTACTGGGATATATCCCATTTAATTGGAACGTGTTTCTTTAGTGACCAAATAAAGTAGAATTTTTACCCAAACGTATTGTCATTTTGATACAAAACAATACATATTTTAAAAATCTTCTCGAGTTTTTACATTACGCCTAATATAGAGACACCTCTGAAAAACAAATCGATCTAGCTCGTTTCATTAACAAACATTTGTATTCATTAAAACACATTAACGTCAGACTGGAAGTATAATTTATGTTTCAAAACATCCATTCGTGGAGCGAGCGTTGTCAAAGTTAAAATACATACATACCTGCGATATTTGTTACAGTCGTAATGTATATCATATATGAAAATAATGTAAAGAGATTACGCCGCTTCGCCCCCCTCCACGTCCCCCATAACCCCCACTACGCTCACATGTAATGCCATGTTTTATTCAACTAATTCTCTTGGGCTACACTTTTTTTTTTTGAAAGTGAGAACAGAGTTATTAAAGAGTTAGAAACAAGTGTTTGTAGGTATCAGTATAAATTTAAACTCAAAAAATTATTAAAGTATTATATGTTCACCTTCAGTTTAGAATTGTTTTAACCCTTCCTTGCTATTTTTATATTATATACTCAATTTTACATTGATATAAAAGATAATATGATGGAATAATTCTTTAAATAACAATAAAGAGGTGTTATCGCAGTCTAAACGTAAAGTTCGTCTATTTTTCCAGTAACGACATCCAAATCTTGAACGGCTGTATTAAGCGTGTTTTTTCTAAATGATTTATTTTTAAAAATCACGTGAACTGATGGTACATTTAATTCAAATTTTACCTTTTAAATATCAACCCCATTAGTGAAGTTAAATACTAAAAACCTACTCTAGTTTTTGGACATATAACGGCTAACACCGATGATTATGCTATTTAATTCTTCGTTCTTTTAATATACCATCTGCAAAATTTTAAATAAATGTTACGGTGGTCACATTATACAAGACGTTAATCTATCAAAGGGCTAGACTACCTATGATGGAGAGATCAGGGTTTGAATCCTAGTCGGGTGTATTTTGGTTTCTATTCCTAAATGGTTTTCCACTCTACGTCCATGTATTTGCAAGTACATTTGATCTACATTCAACACTTCTCATTTCTAACATATTATAAAAATAAATGTCTACTTGTAGTTTGAATGGGTAGTAATAGATGATGATAAACAATATTTAATTTTTAGAAATTGGTTGAATTTGGATTGGGAATTATGCTCTCGAATAGAAAAGTATTTTTATCTTTGTTAGAGAGAAGATTTACAAATAACAAATAATTATTTTACCAACGGTTTTTTAAAAACAAAATTTATGTTCAGATTATTTTTTAGGCTAGTAGTTATCGACTTTTCATAAAGAAATGCTGCTGTTTTATATATATTTTTTCTTTTCAATGTTCTCTTGGCCAAAGGTTTTTTCCCTTCAAGAGAAATGTTTTCCTACGAGATTTTTTTTTTTTGTTGCCATGGCGTCCGATATTTCAGCTCTCTTGTATTGAATCTTTTTTCCAGGATGTCTGACGACGGTTACGACTAAGACGCCTCTCCTAGGTCCAAGCACTTTGAGAGAGGTACGATGAAGGGAACCGGTTGTTTGTTCAGGGATTTCTTTTCTCGCTCCTCTTGAATCCTAGCGATTGAGAAGAGTCGCGAAAGGGAAAGGAGTTAGTTGAAAAAAGAAAAAAAATACAACAGGACAATAATAGAATAAATCATTAGTTTTTTTTTATTAAATGAAGTGACATGGTAGTCTTGGGTAAGGTGTCAGACCTCCATGCTGGGGGTCCGGGTTTCAATCCTCGGTCTTGGTAAAGATTTATCTGATTGCCAAACCCTTCCTTCACCTCTGACAAGACGTGTATTAATCACAACTTGTGAATGTGGGGGATGCCAGGCCTCCACCGTGGTTTGGATCCCACGTTACACTTTAGGTCCTCTATTTCATCTCACAATCACCCTACTATTACACATTAGCGTAATTGCGTATAATCCGAACGGGTAGTAAGACGTAGTGCTAATAATAATAATTTATTAAATGCCTTAGAGTAATGGCTATCAGTTAATTTAAAGAGGCATAATATAGGAATAGTAGGTACCTTACACGATGAAAATAAATTCAGGATGTTCGAAAACAAGGTGCTTAGGGAAAAAATGTAACATATACTGTATTAATCACTATACAATGTTATGATAATCAAATATCACAGATTACGATGGGCAGGTCATACAGCGCAAATGGAACCCTCTAGAGCCATAGTCAGGATATTGACTAGCAAACGCAATGTGAATAGACCATTGGGTAAACCTAGATGCGGAAGGAAGGATAACATTATAATGGACCTGAAAGTGATAGGTTGTAATGAGGTGGACTGGATAGAACTAGCTCAAGATAGGTATATGGTGTAATGAGGTGGACTGGATATAACTAGCTCAATATAGGGATAGGGTTTAATGAGGTAGACTGGATAGAGTAGAACTAGCTCAAGACAGGGATAGGGTTTAATGAGTGAGACCGGATATAACTAGTTCAAGATAGGGATAGAGTGTAGTGGGATGGACTGGATATAACTAGCTCAAGATAGGAATAGGCTGTGATTAGTTGAACTGGATAGAACTAGCTCAATATAGGGATAGGCTGTGATTAGTTGAACTGGATAGAACTAGCTCAATATAGGGATAGGATTTAATGAGGTAGACTGGATAGAATATAACTAGCTCAAGACAGGGATAGGGCTTAATGAGTGAGACCGGATATAACTAGCTCAAGATAGGGATAGAGTGTAGTGGGATGGACTGGATATAACTAGCTCAAGATAGGGATAGGGTATAATGAGGTAGATTGGATAGAATTAGACCAAGACAGGGATAGGGTTTAATGAGGTAGACTGGATAGAATAGAACTAGCTCAAGACAGGGATAGGGTTTAATGAGTGAGACCGAATATAACTAGTTCAAGATAGGGATAGAGTGTAGTGAGATGGACTGGATATAACTAGCTCAAGATAGGGATAGGGTATAATGAGGTAATTGGATAGAATTAGACCAAGATAGGGATAGGGTTTAATGAGGTAAACTGGATAGTCCAGCTAAGGATAGCGATAGGATGTAATGAGGTGGACTGGATTGACAAAGTTCATAATGAGATATGTAACTCTTTTTCTAACAACGTCAACGAACTTTCGAATTATAAGGTACTAAATAAAGGGGATATATATATATGTAACTCTTTTTCTAACAACGTCAACGAACTTTCGAATTATAAGGTACTAAATATATATATAAGATTAGGAGTCTAACCACAAGTTGCTTATGAGTTAGTCTAACTAGCTTTTTTTATTCCAAATATTCTATTACATTAATCGATATATTTTAAAGATGAAGTAGTTCTATTTGGCCATGATTTCATAGGTCCTGTTCAATTGGACTTAGCCCCTTTGTATTCAAATTAAAGATCATACAATAAGTGTGCCCGGATATTTCAAATTTCGGAAATATTCAATAGGGAAACAGCAATTTCAGGAAACGGCAGATTATTTACTTAGGCAGTAATTGCTTTATATAAGCGAGTTTATCAAACCAGTTTTAACTAAAACTTTATTTGAAAAAAAACTAAAAATATTTACGTTAAAGATATATTAAAGTTTAATCTTTTTCATTGACGAAGTCGCGTATGGACGTTACTAAAACTGGGTTTATAACTTCATCTAAAATAGTTTTTCTTTACTTGGGCTGTAGATGGGCCCGAAAATTATAAAAAGCCTGGATTTACGCTTGTCTCTGTCCAATTTCCATAGCTGCGTTTTTTCCCATAAGCTCTCAACATGACTTCACCTGCACTTACTCTAAAATTATCTCGTCTAAACTTCCCTAAGTCATGCAATAGTCAAATAAATATGGTCTTGTCTGGTTTACCGGTGCCCGGACCATCTGGGTTTAGATCCTAACTGGGTGAAGTGGGTAATTTTTATTCCTACACTTTCTCACCCTCTTCTTTAGTGAGAGTGCTAGTTAGTACATTTCCTCTTAATCCCATACACATCAAACCCATCCTTTAAGAGTTATTTATATTTACAGATCAGATAAGTAGTAAGACATGTAACAAAAAGAAAAAGTTTACCTTTTAGATTAATCCTCTATTATCCTTTACGTTGAACATGTTACTAAAATACACTACCCCCACTCCCCTATACACCAAGGATGCTAAACTAAAATACGTTCGAAGTAGGTTTTGCTAGCGAGGTGTAAACTAAGGGATAATCTCGTTGCAGAACACACTTTTGTGTCTCTGTTTGTTTGTTTGTTTTTTGGCCTTTGTAGAAAGGAAGAGACAGTGAGTGTCCTTGTTTGTTCGAGCTTTGGACGTGTCCTGATTGCAAGATGTCCTCCCAGGATCAGCATTTTTTCCCCCTTCCCTAGAAGGATATCACTCCTTTGTACTTTGATAAAAAAAATAGTTTTTTGTCACCTCTTTATTTTACCGATTTTAAGTCTTAAGAGCAAATGTGTTATTAATGCTTAATTATTAATTGTTTTGAAATAAATAACTAGCTTGATAAATTTTCTGCCATTGAATCCAGTAAATATTATTTGACAATATGCAAGTTATATGTAACTAATATTAAAAACCCTTTACATAAAATGCAAGGAAACTGATACAAGGTTTACTTAAATATTTATTAAAATTCAACCCACCTTGGTAGCGTAGTTAGCTAACGCGCTAGTTTCGTGTTGAGCTAGACTGTCAAGGACGGGGATATTGAGGCTCGAATCTCCTTCGGGTGAACTGATGGTGGTTTTTCCAAAATTGTTTTCCACTTTCCCTCCATGTGAATGTGGGTTCACTTTTTCTATATTCAAACGTCCCCTTTCTTAGCTCATTAGCGTAATTAGTACTTAAGCGTACAACGCGAACGGGTAGTAATACACGGTGCTAAGTATAATTAAAATTTAATATTTCTGTTTAGGCCACTTTGAAGGAATCAAAAAATAAAAAAAAATGTAGTCTATCGTCAAGACTTCAAAACTCAGATAATTATGGACGAACAAATTATCATAATATTTATTTTTAATAGTTTTTATTTTGAATAGTTGATTCATTAATTTTATATCAAAAAACCAAACAAGATGTTTAAGGATTTATCAAGCTAAAGTATTGCTCGGAGAGCTGGTACAGTATTATCGGATCTCTAGAGAAATAACATTATCTGACAATTACAATTGGATAAATATACTTGTATTGTAACATTATGATGTGTAATGTTACAATGGGACCACGCCCACTACGAACATTAATGGATGTGACGCTTCAATTCTTACTACCCGCCCCAATAAAATCAATTAATCTTAGGATCCCTACAATAGTATTGTTCGCTGTTGTAGTTCATGTAGGCTAAGAAGAAATAATATAACCATGCTGGACAATATCTTTCACAACTCGTATCAAACCAATGTAAAATATATTATATCCACGTACT
>CABFOV010001001.1:35846-72410 GCA_902141375.1 Timema poppense
CTTAGTTTTTTGTTTTCAATGAATGTTATTTTTTTAGAAACTCACTGTAAAACATTGTGTATTTTCTTTTATTATATTATTATGCCCGTGCGAAGCCGGGATGGGCTGCTAGTATATATATATATATATTTATTTATTTATTATAAAGAGGAAAGATTTGATTTTTTGTTTGTAGCTATATATATATATATATATATAGCTACAATTTATTTATACTTTCCTTCCTATTTGATTATTATTTTGTGATCTCTTTTGTCTGTCAACTAGTGTTTATCTGTTAGAAAATTAATTTAAATTAATTTGATGTTTGCTTATTAAATCGTTAAAACTACAATAAAAATGTTAGTATTTTTTATAAGGGAATAACATTTTTAAATAAGTTCTACAACAATATTATTTTTAGAACCACAGTTTGTTAGTTAGTAATTTCGCAATAAGAACAATAAAAAAAGGATTTAATCTTTTTTTATATATAATTATTGTTCTAAACACTTGGTTAGCGACAAACAGATTTTGACCTAGCTCTAGGTCCCTGAAAATCAATCAGATACCACTACATAACCTAGTTTTGCAGGGGATATATTTGGTCTTCTAGTCCCTCGTGCCAGGCACACTTTAGATAACAAGGTGAGCGCACTACCTACTGAAATCACACTTTCTGTTCTCTCAAAGTATCAATTGTAATAGTTCAGAGACTTACTTTTTGTTTGTTAAACCTAATAAAAAACAATCTTAAATAAGTTTGAAAGAAAAGTTTGTATAAACTCGAGCCACACTCTTTAGTACAAACACACACGAAATCCTGGCAGAAGAAACCACAGATTCTTTGCTGCGGCACAAAGAGGAAAAAAGGTTCACACATCACAGGATTCTTGTTCGTGCCCAGCTCTCTTGATTGGAGGGTTGCCGCATAGCCCCTTGCCTTTCACCCACGTCTTTCTACCACTATTCTATTCTTGGACCCGTCAACCGTACTCCAGTACAAGAAGTTACCGAATTACAAAGAGGCTTCTGGGTAGAAAGAAGATTTTTTTTCGGTGTCACTTATACCCCCTACCCATAACCCCCCTCCTCCTTCCCCATACTGCTGAGATTTTTCCACAAATACCTCTTTTTAAAATTTCTCAAAACAATTGGAAAATACGGTTTAGAGAGAGAGATTTTTGTGGGGTAACATTTCATAAAAATTTTTGATTTCTTCGATAAGATCTAGGGCATAGATATTTCCTATTGTTTACTTAGAACCGAAGTTTGTGAAAAACTGTCTTTATATAATAAAGTTTTCTTTGTGTCGTAAAAAACTTTTTTTTTAAAAGTATTGATGTTGGGGGTTTCTTGGTTGGATATATTGTGTATCTATAACTTTAAATCTTGATGAATTAGTTATACCTCTTTTTATATTACTACCAGCCTTGATTATTCAGTTTGATGTACTTAGTGTGAGATCAATTTATAAAGGAAAAGCCTCATCTGACATCTAAGAAATTTAATAGATCTACTTTCATATATGATATTTATACGTCAATTTATGTGAACTACAGTTGTCATTCTTGTAGATACTATTAGTATCTATAAAATAGAACGATCTCTATATATGTCGACTACATAAAAATATGTTTATATTTTTTTTAAAGTTTCTTCCTGTCAAAATCTTTATATCTGTGTGCACTACTGGATACGCAAAGAAAATTATGATTATAGTCTTGTTTGAATCTTATCTTACTATTTTAATGGTGATAGATTTATTGAAAACCTCTGGTATAGTAGATAAAATTGATTACTATTCCAAAATTCCCATTTATTTTTAAATTTTATATGGTTTTGTTTCTCTTAGGCAACCAACGTTTAATTCTAAGTCTTTATTGTTTCAAGTAACATCTTAGACATTTACCAAACACAAAAGAGATTTTGGTTCATTTCTTGTTTTTTCCAATAAAGTTATTTACTTGCTTATAATGAGTTAGTAATGTTTTAAATTTGGTAAATTACTAAGAGCTAAGGGTATATGTGTAATTTGGCATAGGTTCTAAGTTGTGTTCTTGTATAAAATAAATATAGAATGCTAGTTAAACACATTTACACTGTTGTGACGTGATGTAAACGCTTCGTGACGTCATTACCTTGCTCAGAGTCCTCTCAAAACTTCTAAGAGAGGAAATAATTCGCTCTCGGAATGGTTTCTTCCGCCTGTGAAAGTAGCACCGCTTTTGTTTGTTTGGATGCCATATGTATAGATGGTCGATCTACTCACCTGATGGAATGGTTACGAGATATACCCAAAAAGTGACGAGTTTTTCTAAAGACCTTGAATCCATTATGCGCGATTGTTAAGTTTATTAAGCTGTAAACATTTTTGCTACAATGTTCTACGGTTAAAGGAAAAAAATCTTTCGAATGAATTTATCATGTAATCACTTACAACTTTCAGGTATAAATGATATTAAATGTATTTGGAACTTGTATTCAATAAAAGAAACATATTCTATCGTAAGTGCCACACCAAGGTATTACAACACTTGTTTTATTAATGTAAAGTATTATATTTAACTCTCTATATCTGTTTCTTTCTGCGAAATTATGATTTTGTTTTTATTTTAGTGAAGCTAGGCTCTAGTTACAGCGATCCCACATATAATTTTATGTTTTATTTAATTTGATTCAGTTAAAATAGTGTTTATTCGACTCACGTCAATAATTTTAGAAGAAAAAAATATTTGCTTTCCATTAATTTTGACTAATACCACATGCACAAACGCTTCATTCCATTTCTCTTTAAAAGTACGACGAATGTAGAAATAAAAGAAATCTCGACGTGATGAATTATTAGAAGTTTGATGGCGTTTGTTGTGTTAGTGGTAGCTTACACGACTCGGGTGAGTTATGGGAGTTGATGTAAACTCACGTTCATTTCCGTGTGAAACAGATGTTATGTTTGTGGCGTTTCCACAGTTTTCTTGCCTTGTGTTTTTACTTTATTCTATTTCCACGCTATTTTTACAACCAACTTGTGGGAATAGAAACTGTACATTCCAGCACAGCTGTTAAATACATTTTTGGCTTTTATCTAACCTAGAAAGGGCTTTCAATCCTTCTGCCTTTTGCTTAAACCGAGGGGTTTGTTAGAAAGTATAAAACGCAAGAATCCTAGGCATTTATTTTCATCACCCGTCACCATTAAATGTGTTTAGGACTATTGCAAGTAGATTAGGTTAGTGATACATTCCTTTCTACATCTTAAAAGACAAGTTACAACTTGTTTAAGTACACATAATATTTATTTGATAAAATCTATTGATAAGATGGAGTTTAATAGGTCATAATACAAAATAGAATTTTAATGAATGCAAAACCTGATTTATAAATTCCCTTGGATAGTAGACTTAGGGGTAGATTCCAATCTCTTGAGTTACGCTAAATAAAACCATTTAGACAGAAGCAAATTGACAGCTGCGTTTCTTAATGAAAGAAGCTATTTTAAATTCGAAGATAGAACTTTAACTTTAACAGTTTATAAACTATTTTTTAGTATATGTTTACTTTAATATTATTATTATTTCACTGCGTCTTACTACATGTTCGGCTTATACGCTTTTAGTATTATTAAAACCGTAAAATAAAGTGCTTTATAGATATTTGTAGAACATAATGGGAGTGAATCTATTTTTAATTTAAAATCTAATTTCTTAAGCTCCTTGAATTGATGTAAGAATATATAGTTTTCAATTTTTCAAATTTCTTACTAAAAACTTTTATGTTCCATGTCTTTCCATAGAAAGCTATCTTATAAAAAATTCTTCTTTACTAAAAATAATCTTCATATTTTCTCGGTAGTTCCCCCCCACCCCCCCTCCCGCCTTTCGCTCATCTCCTTTTAGATACCCTTCTGGTCAACTAGTTATGTAAGGTTTAACTACAACGACCTAGATAAATCCTCTCCAATCACTTTTCCGACAGATTGGTCGTTAGTAAAACTGGCAGCAGCCACAAGATAAAAAAAATGTATATAAAAAAGTTTGTATAAAGCAGAAGAAATAAGAAGAGATTTGAGCAAAAGTTAAGCCAGTCAATCCAGGGAGAAAATGGCGTCTTAATAAGGACAAGTATCTGTAATTTGCTATGACGTCATCATGATTGAATTAATGTGGCGATGAGGAGTAAATTGGAGGAGTGAGCCCTCTGAGAGAATTTCGGAAGCTAATATGACTGGGAAATAGGATAAGGTGGTGGAGAAGGAGAGGAGAGTAAGGGCTGGAAGGGAAACACATTTTATTTTTTTTTCGTATTGGCAGTAGTGGTTGTAGGCGTTACCTAAGATGGAGTTGTCGAATTGAAAAAAACAAGTTTGATCGATTTTTAATTATAGAAGTTAACGAACATGCATTTATGAAATCGGTAAGTGCTAGAAGAATTCCGCGAATTATATCATTTTCTGTGAGTTTTCAACTTACAATAATTACTACAATATTATAAATAAATCAAAATATAAAATTACCGTGGTCTCATAACTAGGAAATAACTTCTTACTTGCTAATTTGTTTCTTTATCTATAAACAATAATTTAATTTATTAGGTGTATGTGTTAATTAATACGTAATTTAAGATCTGTACATTGTAGGTCTGTATGTAAATATTACGGTCCAAACCATTATTAGTTGTGTATTGATCATTGTATTTTTATTTTGAAAGGTTAGTTTCAATACGACCGCCATATATGTTTTATCATTTTTGGTATCTTTAACTCGTAGGAATATAAGATTTGGTTAAGACACTTTTTAATATTTTGTTTTCAAACTGTTATTGGCTTAGCTAAACTTTTCTTACATATGGTTTAAAAAGCTTCCCTAGATTTAGTATAACCTAGTATGATAGAACTCATTAAAAACCAAACTATAGCTGTCAAGATTAATATTCTTAGACCCTATTGCTGTCAATATTAATATTCTTAAACCTCATTATTAGTCCTATTTATAGATTGGTTTTGGTTTGTTTAAGGTAAAATTTCTGATCCGAATTATTTTTTATCAACACACGACTTATAAACTAACTTGAATCTAGAATAGACGGACCACCCACTCCTCCGGCCGTTTATCTATAACTGGTGAAAGAGGAAACCCCTATTTCATTAATGATACTTTTTAGGTCATGCCGGGAATATAACCCAGGACCCTTAAGCTCAGTAGACCGATTCGCCACCGATTAAGGTGTCAGATGGAGTCTACAGAAATATATATATATATATGAAATAATTTTTATATATATATATAAAATAATTTATTTCAGTTTTTAATCTCGCTAGTCACCTCGGGGAGAACACAGACAAAACATCAAGCTCATTTATTCAGGGACAATCGGTTCACATTTTTCTATATGGGTGTCTTGAAAACGATTGATCGTTTATGATTTTACACATTCTATCCTCGCGAATTCAAGTACATTTGCCCTCAATTATTATCTTGATCCTCCATACTTCATCAGTTTAACTAATTTTAGATAGAAAGGAGGGATGATAAATCTGACTTTAAAAAAAAAGATAAAGCTTATAAATATTAGTAAAAAATATGGGAGTATTTTTCAATCAGTGTTTTTAGTATTGTTGTGCGAGAAAGCATTTCCTAACTTTTGAGTCGAGTGAATGAAAACGATATTTCTTTGAGTTAGAGTAGAATATAGCAATATTTGTACAGTATTTAAAGTATAATTTGTGTAATAGATCCATGCATGATTCATAGATTAAAACAAACATATTTTTTAGTATAATTATATAATTATATTTTTTTGTGCAAACATATATAATCAAACGGATTATTTTTTTAAATAAATTAAATATAAATTGTACAATTTTTCTAATCAAACAAAAAGAAATATTGAGTGACTACTTGCTGTGGAACTATACTTTAAAATTGAATCAGATTAAATAAACTAGGAATTTCCAAGAAAAAATATCAAAAATCCCAAGTACTCAAATTTTTCGAGTTTTGTAGAAATCTTTGAATCAATTTCAAACAGCTACTAGGCTCTAAATCGTGTTCTCGCATACGCTAGTGATTTTTTAGTGGTAATGTTTGTGAACCTGTGCATGACAATCTCTTACGTTACTCTCTACATCTTGAACAAAAGTTTTATTCAAATAATTAGACCAAATAAGTAGCGGCTTCAACGAAACGTAACCCTTAGCCTTTACGCGTTAAATCTCTTTTCCTCTTGGTGCCTCATACACGGTTGACCGGATAGTGATTTCGGGAGTGTGTTGGAGTGTGAGCTGGTGTTTTTGGGGGAGGGGGTTGCCCGGAGTTGTAGAGAGTACGCGTCGGACCCGTCGGCTGGGCAACGTTCCCGGAGCGGACATGGTGTAATGAGGCTGACCGGAAATTAGCCTTTCCGGACACGGCACTTCAAAACTCCGTTGGGGGGTCGTCGCGCGCGGACACGAAGTCTCTCTCTCTCTCATCCACCCCTTCTCTGTCTTTATCTCTCTCCTGCCCCGTGATTAACTAAATGGACGTTTTGGTCGTGTTCAGGAAAGTCGAACCTTTGCCCAGTTTAATAGTTATAGTAAATTTGGGACCCTCTGTATTAAGAATTATCAATGTTGCTAGTTCTGAGGGACCATATTTTTTAATTTCTCGCACCCCTCAGGTAGAGAAATTATTTTTACCGTTCAAAAAACTCAAACTTGAAAATTTGATGGATGTAGAAGTTTCTTGAGCCCCTGAACCTATTTTTTTTACGATACCATTTCTCTGTATGTGTGTCTGTATCTAGAACAAAAACAATTTTTCATATTGGGCTTAAACTTATAACCTAGGTTTGTTATAAGTTTATTATGGGGGAATTTTTGAACTAGATATTTAATCTTAAAATTAAGAGTAAGATAGTTTTCTTGTGGCTGAAAAAAGAAAATGTCAAATTTTCTCAATCTTATTTAATGATTTGGTTCAACATTACAAACAAAATGTTAACTCTAATTTTCCCGTGACGCTGACCTTAAAGATATGTATTTTAGAATAACCATTTGAGATATTAAATAACTTATCATTCTAAAGATGCAGTAGTATACACAGCTCTGTTGTTCTAAATTCTCGTACATGTTTCCAAACATATAGTTTCAGAGCTATAAGCAAATACATACGTAAACCCTTTCTTCACCTCTGACAAGACGGGTATTAACCACAAATTGTGAATGTGTGGAATGCTAAGCCTCCACCGTGGTTCGGATCCCACGTTAAACTGTAGCTCCTCCATTTCATCTACCAATCTGCCTACCATTACAAATTAGCGTGCATATAACCCGAACGGGTAGTAAAACGCGTTGTTAATTAAAATAATAATAAATACATAATAAACACACTTTACAGAAATGTTCTAGCAAAGAGCACATTAATAAATTAGTACAATAATATAATTTATAAATAATATATATATATATATTATTGTCTTTTAAAATGAAAGTTGTAAAAGGTTCTGTTTGCTAGTGTGTTTCTGTAACAGTGGTGTTTATTATCTATTTTCACAAAAGTAAATATCTCTATTTTAATATAAAAGATAGCAAAGTCAGTTTTGCGTGCCATGTGATTTTTTTTAAACTAAAACTGGAAAGATAAATATGATGAAAATTCGACGATTTCTAATATTTGCACTTGAACATCAAACTTGAAAATTAAATATATTGTACGGTATACCGCAAATACTTTCTCATCTTTTTACCTAAAAACAGACATTTACATAAAATTCTTGGGATATGTGAAAAAGGAATAATATACTTCTTATGTGCAGAAAACTTTTTCCACCAAAGAGCATGAATTAAATAATACTCTGTGACAGAAACATAGAGAACAGATAATTATCTATGACCATCAGAGAGCCTGACAATCAACTTCACATTTCTCAGATCTCCATTTAAAAATATATTTGTTTTTTAAAGCTCGTAAAATATTGGTTTTGTAAAAATATATAGGTGTTTCAAGTTATGCAACTTTTCGACGATAAATTATTTATTATCTCAAAATGTAGTAGATATATTATCATAAATAAGGATTTATACCTATATAAATTACCCAAAAGTCACTTAAAAGAAGAAATGAGTATTCTGTTTCTAATGTTAAAACAGTTTCCAGATACGATTTTTAATAAAAATCTTTAGGTCTGGTCTTAAGAAAATTTTCGTGTTCTGTTCTTCTTTAAGTACAGTACCCCTAATTTTAAGGTTAAATAGATAATATCCTTCTGGAAAATCTTATCAAAACGCTAGATACTAGATTGTAGCCCAACCTGTTAAAAGGTATCAGCTTTAGGCCCGGATAGACACACAGGCAGACGGCATCGCAAAAACATTTATTTTTTTATATAGGTACAAGTGGTCATGAAGCGTAGACATTCATCAAAATCTCGAACTTGATTTTTTCACGGTCATAATACTTGCTCTTTGCGAGAAGTCACGCGAAAAGGTAAAATTATGAGTAAATTCACACCAAGATGTGGATTCATATCGCATGAATAACAAAAATGTTGCTAGCGTTTCTGTGCTTTGCTGTCGATAACACTTCTAATAAAAGTCGTGTTTTCAAGAGGCTCGAAAAGAGGTAATGAATCTGTCGTGCCGACATTTTAGGGGGCGTGGTAAAAGGAACTGACCAGTGTCGTAATAAAGCCGTGAACTAATATCTCTCTCTCTTTATATATATCTTTTTTCTCCTCTCCCTCCTTTCCTATCCTCCAAAACCCTCTGTTGACACGTGATTCCACGTGTTAGTAGTGGAGGGAAAGTGGTTTCCCATGTAAATTTCATATCAAATTTGAATAAAATCGATGAAAAGGGTGTAGTTTGTCGGCGAGATTGATATCAATCAAGTGGATTGGATGCCTCTAACTACTGTGATAATTTGGGGTCGGCCTGGAAATGGTGTGTGTTTCGGAGCTATTTCTGGTACCTACGTTGTTTTTATTACAAATGCTTTAACCAATAGTGGCGTATGCACTCCTGTGAACTAAGGGAGGGGGGAAGGGGGGGCAACCTTTCAAGAGACTTTGCTGGCATTTTTTTAAATATTTAATCTTAATAGAAGGTAGGGCATTGTAGTCAGGATAAATAATTTAACATAAAGAATAGACCTACGTATAGTTTTAATTGTTTTTCAGCCATGTATATAACATAATTTTTGGAACAACTTTTTTCACAATGATACGAATGAGAAAATAAAGAACTTTCTTTAGGGGACTCTACTAAACCTAAGGAAATAATATTTCTTGAAAATCACCTTCAATAACTATTCATCAAAATGAACTAATAGATGAGAATCTATTTTCAAATTAGTAGGTATATATTACTTTTTTTTTAAATATATTAAGCCTACCAATTAATTTTTATCATGTATTGAACTTTTGGGTGGGAGGGGGAAATTTGAGATTCCAATCTATGTCAAGTCCTTTTCATTATTAGTAATGAGTGACACATTAATGTCTTGGCGTATATATAGACAGGCTCGTTATAATTAAATGATGAATGGTATAAAACTACTATTTTCACATCTGATATAAAAATAACACCACACGTCAGTCAGGTATAAAAGCAGGAGGGGGGGGGGTGAACTTGACTGATGAAAATGTTTGTATGGATACAAAAATAATTATTTGATTGATGGAATACTTAATAAGTATTCCATATCAGATTCTTTATTTTTTGTTATAGTACCACGAGTGTCACATGTATTTTTACCTTTCACAGGTAGAACAATGGGAATTGAACGTTTTCACAATGAAGTGAAAGCACTCCGAACTACAAGTACGCCTTGAGGGAAAATGGATGGTGTTATTATTTTACTAGAGAGTTCATGATATTTGCTTACATGAATATACTGTTAAAACATTTCGTGTATGCTATTTTGAGGCAGAAATATGGTTTATTACGGAGCTTGATTCAAGCTCATTTTGACCTATCATGGGAAAACAATTTATGGAAATGTTAAACAGACAATGGATAGTTGATTATTAGGTTAAAAGCACACACATAACTGTACATGTGGTTTTAGAAAGGGTATTTAAAAGGTAGAAATTTGTAGCGGTGCAAATTGATCAAGCTTTCTCTTTATTATTATTATTATTATATTAATAACAATTGACAGTTGCAGATAAAATTATTTGACAAATGAATAAATAAAAGTAGTCAATTTCTAGTGACTTTTCTAGCCGGGATAGACTGCTGATGTGTAACATATCTACCTGAAATAAACTAGACTTCCGGTGACTGGGAGATTGTGGTCATCTGTACAAAGCCTGGTTTTTTCCTAAATAGTTTCCTACTCTCGCTCTCTCTCTACGCAAATGTGGGCACAACTATAAATTAAATCTAATGAATCCCTGACCTTTTCGAGATAATTAGTAATTAAGCGTATAACCCAAACGAGTAGTAAGACACAAGGCTAAAACACATTTTTTTCAACCGTTTTCCTATGAAATTTCGAGTGTATCTTAGAAATACCCACACTAGTATATACATTGTGTACATAGCCTAAAGGTAAATGATTTTGTAAGCACGTAAGCTAATACATCAACTTAGTTCGATTTGTTCTCCCGGAGTTCAGCCTGGCCGGCTGTAAATATGGTGCATCTTCCTGAATGCTTTCCACACTCCTTACACGCAAATGCGGGTATATTACTTCTAAATTCCAACTGCTTTAATGACAAATAAGGACTCAAATCCATCTCTCTCTATATTCGACTTAAGAGCTTCAAATATATTTAGTAATCTTCTAACTTGACTTAAATCTAAACGTTAAAAAAACTCTTATAAAACACTTGAAAAAAAACCATCAACTGTAGACCCCATTTGCCATTTTACTTGTAACTACTATTTTAAAGATAAATTTTACTAAAGTATATTTAATTCAAGATGAATTTCAATAAGGTCTCACTCAAAGAGTAGAAAAGGTAAATACAAAACAATTGATCTTAGATTATTTTTAATTTTGTGACCTAAATGGGGATTTCGTAAGGACCAAAGTACAACTGAACTGGTCAAACATATATAGGATATTTTGACTTAAAGATCGAGTTCAATCTATATATAAACATTTTGTGAATATGTAGGTTTTAGTTATCTCTATAATATTAGATTTTATGAGGTCTTGTGGCTATGTTCTTTCGTGTTGTAAACGTGGTGTTCAGCCTTATGATGAGAAAAAAATATCTCGGTTGTTCAAAAACCAAATACCTAGTAAGATATTTTGTCCAGAACATAATAACAATTTTGGATAGTATAGAAATTTACTTTATTATAGGCAATATACCCTCTATTCCTTACCAGAAATATACCTGAAAGAGAGAGGGTGTAATTAGGTGGACTGGATAGAACTAGCTCAAGATAAGGATATGATGTAATGAGGCGAGCTAGATAGAACTAGTTCAAGATGGGGATTGGGTGTAGTGAGGTGGACCGGTGAGAACTATCTCAAGGTAGATATAGAATATAATTAGATTAACTTAATTGAGCTTGCTCAAGATAAGTAGAGGCTGTATTGAGGTGGACTAGATATATATAACAAGGTCGATATAGGATATGATGAAATGATTGGGACAAGATAGAACTAGATCAATATAGGGATAAGGTTTAATGAGGTGGACTGGATAGAACTAGCTCAAGATAAGGATAGGTGTAGTAAGATGGACTGGGTAGATCTAGCCTAAGATAGAGAGAGTATGATTTTAAATGCGGAAATAAACTTTAGATATCTTGAAGCCATAGAGTAAGTAATAAGGTGAGTTGAAGCGAAACATTCTGGAATTGCAGGCCTACTCATTGCTTTGTCACATATTGCTGAAAGTTGACCTTTGGAAATACGGCACATTCCTCTTATAATACGCTGAAGCGTAGTTTTTGTTATGTGAAATACTTTTTTAGCATCCAATCAGTTCCATGCTGAGGTTTAAATCAATTTATATATTTAAAAAAAAGGGAGTCAAAAAAAACAAATCCAGGGTAGTTATGTGGTTTTATGTGTCTGAGGTTTGAAGTTTGTATATCTGGTACGGTGCCAACTATATCAGTGGTCGTTCGCAAAAAAAACAAAAAAAACACCCGACCCATATCTCTATGTATGTCTAAAATAAAGAGAGAGGGAGAAAAGTTATAAGAACTGGAAGATATTTCCTCTGTAACAGACGTGCCTCTCGCCATGATAACTCACCCACATGAATATCCCGGACCATTGTAAAAGCGATGGCTTCGTTCGGCCCGGAGTCTAATCATTTACAGCCCCAAGGTAAGCTGCAGAACCTTCTAAACTGCTCTTATTCCGACGGTGAACATCTCAGACGGTCCTTTTCCTCTCTCTCTCTTCCTCGTTGCCTTCCCATGTTCTTTCTACTCGGTTTTAGTGTTTGGATAGTCGATAATGAAGAGGATTCGCTTCCTATATTTTAACATATTACACCAGGTAGTCGAACTGAAATACTTATTGGTTCTAGTTCCAGTTTTGATACTTAAACCCCAATTTTCAAGGTTCCGGTTCTAGTAAAATAAAAGTTCATGTTTTTTAGGTTCTGGTTTATGGTTATGGTTCTTAAAAATTTAATTATTTATGTCTTAGTACCGTTAAAATATATAACTTTATATTATGATGAAATTTATTTCAAAATAAGAATTATTACATAAAAAATACAAATAAATCCTTAACTAGATAGCTCCATAATTTATAACTCAGGATGCCATTTGAACTAGCGATATTTTTATTCTATTCTTGTTTGCTAAAACTCTATAAAAACATAAAAAAAAACCTGATCTTGTGGTCAGAGCTCCTGTTTACAGATCCAGAGGTCTCTGGTTTGATCCCCAGCGCTTTTAGATTTTTCTGTGAATTAATGTATCTTGGGGACAGTATCAGACTAGACTCGTGAGGACAGATGAAAATCTACTTGAAGGTCATGTTTTATTTTACATCCTTCACATTTGCAACCGATGGCGTGGTTCAGTTTTTTATTCAAGGAATATATTTTACAATACCGGCTTGCTAGGGCTATCGTGTGCATTGTAATCTAACTTAAGATTAGGGCGGGTACGACAACCAGTCCTATGCCATTAAATTATCACTTAGAAAGGGTTAACACGTATTTTAATTAGTGATCAAATTTTAGGCCAAGCTGGGAATCGAATCCGAAATCCTTAGCGCAGGAGGCAGACACGCTACCGTCTGAGCTAAGGTGTCTGGTAGCCATGGAAAATGGTTGTTAAAATGTTGACATTGATACCATTCAATCTGGTGGCCGCGTGGTCTAGCGCGCTACTCTCGCAGGAGACTAGACTGCCGATGACGGGGCGATTGAGGTTTGAATCTAAGTTGGATGTACGGAGAGAGGTTTTTCTTAAAAAAAGAAAAAGAAAAAAAAAATCCACTCCCCCCTCACGCAAATGTGGGTGCACTTACTATTTATATAACTTCCTTAATTCCTATAACCATTAGCGTATTTAGAACAAAAGAGTATAGCCCGAATGGGCAGTAAGACGTGTTCAGAAAAACCAATAAAATACTATTGATACCCAAGGAAACAACATGATCATGATGTCATTCCTTTGATTGCCACGTATAAAATTCCTTTATCACAGTGATGTTTTAATGTTTTTATGTAGTATGTTATACCATTCATTAAAGTTATTAGTACAATTTTATTTTGTAAAAACATTAAATATTCATTCATGAATATATCTATTTAATAAACCTTTATTAAAATCAGCTAAAAAAAAGTGTTAAAAATAGATAAGCACGTTGCTGATTTGCGACATACTAGTATTAATATTCGTCGTGAAACGTAAAAATTGTGTACAAATTATTTGTATCGTATTCATTAAAATAGTATGCTTGTTTTTTCGGTTGATTTTCGCTATATAAACAAAACTCATCAATAAAGTGTTTACTTTTCAATCACATTTGGCTCGAATCGATATAGCCTTTCACCTCACTAAAAAAAATCACAACAATTATGGGAAACAAATCTGTAATTGTTTTATACTGCTCTATTAATGTATGCATCCATTAGTTTGGCAAAATTTTTGGATAAATATCACAAATGTTATACACATTATGTATACTATTTGTAGTATATTACTGGGACATAAAGAGAAATGTTTGTATTGCATTAAGCTGAAAACATCAATAAAGCGCGTTTGATATTCGGTATTTTATTCATAACTTGTGACTTTGGCATGATTAAACCCAACTGAATGAATGATATTAATGTGCGTTATTTTGTGAGTTTAAATATAAACACTTGACGTAGAACATTATTTTCTGATCTAGTAATTTATTTATTCTGATTTCATAATTTATACGATTTTAATATATATACATAGATACAAGTCTATTTATTATATTGTCGTTTTGCTAATGAATTTACATTTAAAAATAGTACAAATGATATTAAATCTCTCTTATTACTATAAAATATATTTAATTACTTTAAAATCAATATGAAATTCTCATTAGCTTTGTTGTTTTCAGCTTAACATTAATGCCTTCAAATATTATATCACTTAATGAGTCAAATTCTCTAAATATATTGATTAAATAAGTAACTGATCATTATTTGTTTTGTTTGCATTTACTATAAATAAATTTAATTATGTATAAGAAATAAATTTAATTATTTACCATAAATAAATTTAACAATTTATTATAAATAAACTTAGCTATTTGCTTAGAACAAATTTAGCTATTTATTTTAAATAGATTAAATTATTATGTCTAAATAAATATAATTATTTACTATTAATAAATATAATTATTTATTATAAATATATATAACTATCTCTTATAAATGTAATTAATAATTATTAATAACTATTTTTGGTATTAATATTGTTAATGAGACTATGTTGCGATAACATTTATTATTGTGTTGTTTTTATGATAATTATATCAGATATTTTATGTTATTAATCAATTAATAAATCAACATATAATTTTTATCTATGAAACTACATTTTTATTTCATGGTTTTATAGACTTATACTTTGACTTAAATAAGAAACTTGAATGTGACAGCGACACTACTCATTTTATTATAAAAAAGGTGACATAAAATATATATATATATAGATTAAACCCTTTTTTAACAATACCTATTTTTATATTTTCTGGGATGGTTTTTACAAGGATCATTAATGACTCTTATTATTCAATAGGTCTTAGTAGAGTCGTTAAAAAGAAAGTAACATATATTTGCATTGAGAGATTATCGGGAAAGAATTGTAATAAAATAAACGAATATCTGGAGAGTAGTGTTATACATGATAAATAAAACATTTATTCATACTTAGACTATTTGATCCGAATTGTATTATTTTTTGTATATCAAGTAAATGTAGAATAAATAATAACTGTATATTAGAAAATTTTAATATCATTTAACATTATAAATTTTTTCCTTCTGCTTCTTACCACTAGGATTGTTAGTGAATTCTTCTAAATTTATGGGGAAATCCAAATCCTTTGTACCTTGTCTGATTTCACCTCGCTACTTACAAGAACTACAAAATTTCTAACTTCGTAAGTAATCGAACCCAGGTCTCTCAAATTGTATCATCCTATAAAAGTACAAAACCTTAAAGATGAGTAACAAACGAAATCGAAAATAACATCCTTTATCTTGGACAGTCTTTTTTTTTCAATAAAATTAATCTTTCTAATATTTAAATAGCTCAAAATGCCCATTAATTCTAATAAAATGTTTTAAAATGTTGCCAATTAAAACTCGTAAAGCGTCACACAAAAATGTTTTTTTTTTATGATCGTGAGTTTAAAATTATATATAATAGGGAAAGTTAAAAAAACCTCAATCCTCTTGATGCTATTTTTAAAATGTTTCTTTATTTTTTAAATAAAAATGTATCATTAATTTAACTCCAAAACCGTTTTAATAGCTAGGATGGCTTCCGGTATGCCCACCTAATGACGTGTAATTTTTGTATATTAATTCTAAGAAATATTAAACTTTGGAGCTGTTCCTCTAAATCTTCAACTACGCCCTCTTCCTCCACCCTCCCTCCCCCTTCACGCACATCACAATGCGTAGTATTTATTCCTCATTCAATTAAGTCCTCTCCACAGTCAAAAGTCGTTAGGAGACGAAAGTTTCCACACAGTTGTTCAGTTGCCTGGCACGCAACAGTATATTTAACGTAGAGTTTCCCTTTTAATAATTTCAGTACAGTCAATGAAAAAGCAAGAGTGGCAATGTGGTTTCCCATGGAGTGAATTATATTAGGGACATTTCCTTGGCACTGATCTTTTTCTCTATCCCCTTTTCTCTCACTCTCTTTACATAAGTCACACCTGCCGATATAGATTACAGCTCATTCATCTATCAGCATTAAATAAAAATGTGGGACCTTGCCAAATAAATGTGCCTGAAGGATTTATATTTCTTCTGGTACGGCTATGGCCTATGATCAAGAAAGGAGGAACGAAATTACGTGATCTGAGTATTGAAAGCTTCTCTGAATAAAGTTTTTAAGTGGACACACTTTAAATAAAATGTGGTGATAACTATTTTACGACGTGACTGTAATAAACTATTTCTTCAATTACTACATCACTACTTCTTGGCGGGTCTTTTATTTACGTGTTTTTTTTAATTTAAAAACCACACCACTAGGTATGTGAACAGTGCCATAAGTCTATTTTTGACCGTTTTTCAGGTGGAGGAGATATCAGTTTTCGTATTTCATCTAAGTATATCGACTAATTAGATGTTTTTTTTAACCTTAAATGTTTCTTCCGAAATCGCTTATTATTTAAATTCGGATAAATTTCTTATAGGGGATACGAAAAAAAAAGGCAAGTGTGTTTGCAGTTTTTAAAGCAAGAAAAAAAATATTTTTTTTGCTAAAATGTTGACCTCAACAATTCTTGAAAATCGATCCTAAAATTTAATTAGAACATTTTCTCTTCATTTAAAAAGTTTACCATCTAATGCTAATAAGTTAGTAACTAATATTAAAAAACTATTGATGGCATCATGTGAGAAAAATTAAGATCTTATCTTTCTAATGGAAAAACATTTGATTTATTGTTGTCCAAATAATATTTGGCTATGAAAACTGAAAAAAACACCTTTACTCACGTCACTTTCCATCCCATCTTAAGGTCCATGTAATATGTAAATACACACACACATACACACACACCTGCCTCGGTGGCGTAGTTGGCTAACGCGCATGTCGTATTGAAGCTCGACTGTTAAGGACGGGGAGATCGAGGTTCGAATCTCGGTCGGGTGAACTGAGGGTGGTTAATCCTACATGGTTTTCCACTCTCCCTCCACGCAAATACGGGCTCACTTCCTATAATTCAACCTTCCCAATTCCTAATTCAATATCGTAATTAGTACTTAAAGCGTATAACCTGAACGGGTTGTAAGACGCGGTGCTAAATATTATTAAATACACACACAATGGCAGTTACAGGACATAATTACTAAGCGTAAGAAGTCCTGAAGTTAAATCTATCAACTTTTAAAATCTCTGGATTTAACTGATAACCTCCAGTTTTATACAGTTATCTTTGTAAGTTATTATTACTCTACTTTTAAAATATCATTATCTGTTTATTAAAATTTTTAAATGGTGCTTTTTCTAGCTTTAAGTTTGTATAGTACTTTAAACTCTGTAGCTAATCCCTTGGACTGAAAGTATTCTGTTTGAATTTATGTATTATTTTAAAATAGTAGCTCCTTCTACCCTTTCTTAAGGATTAAAAAGTAACGGCATAGTGTCTGGTTTTGAGTTTATACTTAAACTGTTAGTTCATTTTTGACAGATGAAAGTGGTCACTTTATTAAGAAATAATAAAACAGTCTTAAAAACTAGAACTATCCTGCTTTTGGTTTCTTTATTTGGTTTAATACATTGGCCATTTTACTGTTTCTTGACGATGATAAGATGTATTTGGAAACTAATTATTTATATACTTATTGCTTTTTATTTAATAGCAAAACTATTTTTTATTTACCCACCTCTGTGGCCACGTGGTCAAATCCCACGCTAATCTCGTGTTGGACTAGACTTTTGAAGACGGGGAGATCGGGGTTCTATCCCGGTCAGGTGCACTGAGGGTGGTTTTCATAAATGTTTTTCCAATCTTGATCCACGCAAATTTGGGTGCATAACATCTAAATTAAGCCTTCTCAATCCCTAACTCGTTAGTATAATTAGTACATAAGCGTATAACCTGAAAAGATAGTAAGACATGGTGCTAAAAAATAAATAAACAATATTTTATATTGGTATGTGTTATATTTGTTTGTGTCAATACTAGAGTTGAGGTAATTATGTTTTTTAGAGTAGTATTTGTTCTTATTTTATTTTCACAACAAACGAAATAAAAGTTCAAAACTTTGTTTTTGTTTGTTTAAGAGCCATATTTTATTATTATTATTGAATGAAAAGTGTATTTTCTTACCAGTTGACTTTGATACAGTAGTTTACAAGTTCCGTTCCAACATTATATTTTCACGATTTCAACACACCCTCAGCATTTATATCAAAAGATGATCTACCTATTGCCATCGGAAACTTCCTATCTTCCACTTTTCCAAAATCTAAAACTGAAGCACTTAACCTGCCTACAGATATAGCATCACCATTCAAACGTTACGACCAAACTTTTTTGTTCCCATGAAAAAAATAAGATAGTAGAAACCATCTCCTCCGTTTTTATCTTCATATTTTATCCATCCCTACAGACAGACAATTTTTTTTAATTTTAAATTTTAAATTTTTATCACTACGTTTGAAGAATATCCAAAGACTCACTCGACTGATTTCTGTCGTCCAACTTTTCTAGTCTTTCTTAACTTCAGGGTGGAAATGTCATATCCATTACCGGGGAAGGAATTCATTGCTTTGAAAAGTAGTCGCGACTTTACGTGACGTCATTCGAAAAAAAGAAAGCTCTCCCAAGTTTTTGGAGCCAAATAACTTAATTTTTTTTAATAGAGGAATTTAAATATGTTAAATAATGAACCATTCTTCTGTTGAAAAATAAAACAATAAATAGTTTACAGAAAAATACCCCTTAATACTTGAATAAATGCTATGTATATAAATATTTTTTTCGAAAAATTATATTAATTTAATATGACATACAATATTTAGGGTTGCTAGTTAAGATTTCACCTGCTTCAATGTCCACATGGTCTAAGGTATCACTCCATTGTTAGACTAGTCTGCTGATGATTGAGAAATCGGAGTTCAAGCCCCGGCAGGTGTGAGGCTGGTATTTACAACATTGTTCTCCACTATCCATCCACGCAAATTTGGCTACACTAAATTAAAACTTTTTCATCCCTAAAAAGCTGATATATATATATACATAATACCAATGCTTAAAATGTATATATATATTCATAAATTCTCTACCACTCACCCTCAAATTTATCCTGAAATATTTTTTATTATAATGTATATATTTATCATTAGTGTAATATACCTATATATTTTGTTCTTTAATATATATATATATATATATATTTAGTGAATTATACATATATATATATGTATGTTACACTAATGATAAATATATACATTTTAAAGGAAATGTTTCAGAATGATTTTGGATGGTGAGTGGTAGAGAATTAAAGAAAAAACACCTTTTAGTAAACCTATCCTAGATTGTACCTTGCCCAGTCCCTCCCCTCCATCCATAGCGAACCAAACTAGATAAACTTGACGTATCGTCCACGTGCCCACCAGTGCAAGTATATTTACATTTTAGTCTTTTACCTACTTATTTATGTTTCACGGCAATGTTNATATATATCATTAGTGAATTATACATATATATATATGTATGTTACACTAATGATAAATATATACATTTTAAAGGAAATGTTTCAGAATGATTTTGGATGGTGAGTGGTAGAGAATTAAAGAAAAAACACCTTTTAGTAAACCTATCCTAGATTGTACCTTGCCCAGTCCCTCCCCTCCATCCATAGCGAACCAAACTAGATAAACTTGACGTATCGTCCACGTGCCCACCAGTGCAAGTATATTTACATTTTAGTCTTTTACCTACTTATTTATGTTTCACGGCAATGTTAGTATAAAAACAAAGCTGAGATTATATAAATGCCATCTTTAAATTGGTTCATCGATTAAAAAAATTCATTTGTTGGAAGCGTCAACATAATATGTTCTATGACTTATTAAATAGTTCAGATGGTGAAGTTCTTATTAGTAAAAGTTGCCCTATTTTCCCCTATTTTGGCTAATTTTAATTTGTTTTTGTAAATTTTTATTTTGAGAATATGTGGGCTATTTTATTCAAAGAAACAGACCAGTCTTTTCTTGATGTAGACTCTCCACCATAAATTAAACATACTTTTTTATTTAAACCAAGAGATCTTTTTTTTCTCCCACGATCACAATAGTATTGGATTACTTGTCAAATATTATGAGAGAGTATAAAATAGAGACTATCAATAAATAAAATTCTGTTGATAAACAGATGATAAAAACCTCTGCAGAGTGGTCATCATAAAGAGGTAGATAAAAGCAGTAATGGTAGAGAACTAGGAAGCAAGCCACATAATTAATTCAGGCCCACAAATAATGAGGTCAAAGAAAAGCCAACTTTCGTGTTGGGAGGAAAAAGGGGTGGGGGGTAGATAAAAGTTACTTTAAATAAAATATCAATGAATAGAGAATTGTGGAGCAAAACAGCTCGAAATATTTTTGTAAGCAGAAAATATACAAGAGTAAAAATGTGACGAGAAATAAATGTAGGACGTTGAGTGGCTACAAATAACAATTTGAACAACATTTAAATTAATTGAATTCTATTACATTTTCTTAAGAGTTCGTGCTTTCAAGTAAGTGAAGTGGTTTTTTTGGAGTGTCTTTGTGTGACAATTTCTTCTTGTGTTTGTGTGTTACTTTATTTCGCTCTCTTCTGTAAGTTGGTACACAAGCTACAGACGTTGGGAGAAAGAGGTTTTTAAAGTGTCCAGACATCTTCGTAGTTTTTGTTTTGTTTTTGTGTGATCTTTCTTTGTTTAAACACACTCGCATTGAGATTGTTATTTGTCTAGCGAGCCAAAGGGTAAACACTCATGAAATCTATTGCGCTTGGTTTTCTTTCACTCCTTACTATTTCTATCTACTCCAAAATATTTTAGATATAAGTTGACTGATTAATAGCAAATATTTATTTTTATAAAAATTGTACCAGTATTTTCATGATTGAATGGTGGAAAAATGTTAAGAAAAGAACATCCTTCATTCCACCACACCGAAATTCAAACTCGGATCTACCCACCATCGGCAGCATATTCCAGTGCTAGAGTGGTGCCACAGACAACTGAATTGTACCCGCATGATAATTAAAACTTATATATAGTCTGCCATTTGGGGATATGTAAGTCTTCTTTCTCATCAGGTTTGCTTATTTGAGAGGTAATGTGATGGATACCACTCAAAATGGATATATTTCCAATTTTTGTTGATATAATTATTCCAGTGGATATATTTCCTATTTTTCACCTAGGTTTCTCTTTCTATAAATACTGGAATTGTTACCATTCCAAATTGATACAATTCCGCTCCTCTGTGCCTTAGACCTATCGATCAAAGAACGAGGCGGCAACATTTTTTTAAATGCATTGAGTATTAGCGTGATTTTTAATACTGTTAAATCTGCTTCGGTGACCGCATGGTCTAATGCGTTACTCTAACAGTAGCTTAGACTGCCTATGACGGGGATATTGAGGTTCGAATCTTGGTTGGGTGTAATGAGAGATCTTTCCTAAATGATTTTCCACTCCTTCTTAATCCCTAAAACCACTAACGTAATTGGTACTTTAGTGTATAATCAGAACGGGTAGTAAGACGCGGTGCAAAATAAATAAATAAATAAATAGTACTGTTAGTTTATAATAATCCTGTCTTGTCTTAGTCACTATTCGGACCTTTGAAAAACTAAAATAATCCCATTTACTAGGGGTTTGCAAGTCGGGATTTGAATACCAGTTGTGTGTATTGATGGTGTTTTTATTGTTGCTTTTTTTTTTAATAGAAAAGGGTTTCTCACTCTACCTATAAATTTATACCATTCTTTGGACGTCCACTTGGTATTCTAAATAAATCAAACTAGATAAAACCCTCACTAGCTAAACTATACTTTCAAATATTTTAACGATCATTATAAGAAAAAAGCTTATATTAATACTAATAGCGGGTAAAATAAGATTTTCTATCTTATGATTTTTATTATCCTTTATTAAGCATGGATTTGTTTGTTTTTTAAGCTTGCTAACCCTTCGGATAATACGAATGTCTACTATTTACGAAAATAGCCTAGGGGTGAGGAAAGTGAAATCTAGAGAATTGTACCAACATTAGAGTGAAAGGAGTGGGGGAAACCCTTTAGCAATAAAAACACCCGTACTACACCCAGCCAGGACCTGATACTTGATCTCGAAGTCGAATTATACATACATATATATTTTATCCCCTCCTTTAATATATTTTAATTCGCTTCGATGGTCGAATGGTCTAAGGCGGTGATTCTCAAACTTATTCACGCGGATCTTCTAACTATGAAACAGCTGATTCGCGGGCCCCTTGATGAAGGATGAGAAAGTGAAAAACAGAACAAAAATGTATAGTTTTTTTTAATTTCAAATAATTACTATATAAATTAAAATAATATATAAATATATATATATACATATTTAGACATAATATATTTTTTAAATAAATGCATACGGAACTACAGTAAAAATATACAGAATATGTATGTATTATCTTTGAAAATGTATAGTTATTGAAAATTTATGTGAGGAATAGAAATTAAGTTTGATTCATCACTAAGATGATTTCGTGAAACATTTTTTATACCATAAAGAGAAGGAATGCTTTCCCGCGCAAATAAGTTATTGGAAATGGCCTAAAATATTTAATAAGTTATTTTTCTGAACGCTCTTTGTGCTGCAAGACGATACAATAAAAAATACAAGTGAGTGCCCAAATTCTCCACTCAAAGTTGTAGGCATAAGGGACCTGGCCATCCCTCCAATTTTAGGCTCCACTTTTTATCGTCGATCTTTAATAAGGAAAGGCATCTACATTGTGTTTAGAATACACCATTGATTTTACCCTTTATATAAAATTTTATTAGAGATAAAAAAAATATGAAGTGTGTCACGGATTTCCTGTACAATCTCGCGGACCCTCTGGACGAACCTTGTTTAACCCACTTTGAGAATATATGCTCTAAGCCATCACTTTCAATATATAGGAGTCTGCTTGTGACGAGGTGATTGGACTTATAATCCCGGTTTGGGTCTCCTGAGAGCGTTTTTCTGAAATGGTTTCTTACTCATATTCTACGCAAGTGTTGGTGGATTAGCTCTAAAATATTTCCATACTCGTCGAGAGAGGCGGAATCGAAAGAAAAGTATCGATACTGTACTCATTTAAAGTATCGAAAGAGAAATATTAATACTGTGCTAGTATAGAAAGAAAAGTATCGATAACAGTAAGTATCGTTATCAAAATTTTAATCTGGAAAAAATTGGCTTTTTTAATCAAACAATAATTTCAACTTTTGCATGATAATAATTGTACATTTATATTTACTTAAACATTGGAAATTATAATCATTTAACCATTTTATACTATAGTTAGGTCTATCACGTCTGTGTTATATTTTGGAACTTGGAAGTTATAATAGTATTGTATAATGGATATTATAAAAGGTTTTGCCATACCAGCTTTCAAAATGTCTACGAAAAATGTAGCTGATTGACAGTTTTTAATAGCTAATTAGTAACATATTTTTTCAATCTTTTTTGTACCCTTCTTTAACCATAGTACACATTTAATCCTGCCATGAGTAAATATATTAAAGTTTGTTTTCTCCAATACCGGGGTTGAAATCAGTCAGTAAAAGTATCGGGGAAAAGTAACGAGTAAAAAAAAAAACTGGTATCGAAAGGAAAATATCTATTTTGGTAAAGTATTCATATTTTTTTAATATCTCTATCATCGTATCTCTATCCTCTATACTAGTTTAGAGTAATTATCAAATATTGGCATAACTTGAACATGTAGTAAGACGCGGTGATAAAAAAATTGCAAGTGAGTATTCTGTGGTGGTTGTATAATGTTTGTAAGTTGATTGAAAAAGCTCTTGCGGAGCAAGTAAATTGAAAGCAACGTTATCTTAGTAGGAGAAAACTGTGAGAAAATAAATAAAGCTTGAAATAAAACTTTTAGTGAAAAAAGATGGGGGGAGGGGAAAGGAAACCTCTTGTCTTAATGCAATGTTGGGAGGAGGGGGGCAAGTAGATTAAATAAAAAGTCACGAATCACGGACCAGAAGGCATTGTTTTCTATCAAGCAATAAAGTGAACTTCATGATACGTTAGGATAAGAAATACGATCTTCTTTCAGCTGAAATTTGTTCGAGGCCAAGTAATCTACGAGTATCGCAACCCGAGTAAGGAAGAGAATATGGGTGGTAGAACGATGCAAGTCATCTATTTTTTAATCCTTCTTTAAAATATAGGTGACCTGGTGGTCTAGGGGTAAGGTGTCAGACTTCTATGCTGGCGGCCGGGGTTCAATCCTCGGTCCCGGCAAAGATTTATCTGATTACCAAACCCTTCCTTCACCTCTGACAAGACATCTTGTGAATGTGNAAATATAGGTGACCTGGTGGTCTAGGGGTAAGGTGTCAGACTTCTATGCTGGCGGCCGGGGTTCAATCCTCGGTCCCGGCAAAGATTTATCTGATAACCAAACCCTTCCTTCACTTCTGACAAGACATCTTGTGAATGTCAGGAATGCCAGGCCTCCGCCGTGGTTCGGATTCCACGTTAAACTGTAGGTCCTTCATTTCATCTCACAATCACCCTACCATTACACATTAGCGTAAGTGCGTACAACCCGAACGGTTAGTAAGATGCGGTGCTAATAATAATAATAAATTTAAAATATAATATTTATTAAGTTCATGGTTTATTTATGAATGAGATGCAATTTATAATAATGTATCAGATAGTTATAATTGTGAATCTGGTTGCTTTTTAGTATGTTATAGCTTTGTTATTAAGATATATTTTATTAATATGTTCGTTTATGTGAAAAACAAAGGGTTACACTTCGTCCTCACTAGAACAATTAAATATATCTAAATAAATATAAATATAATTTGAAGTTCCTTACATTTTAACAGACTGCAGAGTTTCTCAAATATATCGTGTTATTGACTCTATAGGAAAATCATGAGTTTTATGCCTATAAGGTGCACTATGGGCCTTTATCATCAATATGGTTTTGGTTCATCCTGCCTCAAGTAATTATATCGATACAATTCTCTCTGTCATGCCCTTATTTAATAAAAGTTGTTTATATTCTTGGTCGAGATGTCAATAAACCAAAAAGATTATATTGATATTTACCTAAAATGAAAAAACCCAAATATTGAGTACATATAAGACTGTGCATAAATATATTTTTGAAATATGAATATTTAACCCAAGTTGCATCTATATATATAATTTCCAAATCTGTGTGTGTGTGTATCTTTACTCCCCGTACAGAATTTACTAGATGACCTAGAAATCTGGAATTTTATACACTTAATAAAGAAAAAGAGTGGAGAGAAGGAAAGTTGACTCAGCAATTTTAAACACATCTAAGTTTCGTAATTCTAGCTCCTCGATGTTGCTATTTGGTGTCAAAAAACTGCTTTAACATTTGTCTAATGGAAGAGTCGTAGTTGATAATATTCCTTGCTAGCCTCGTTTATGAAGAAGAAATTGAATATTTCCTAAAACAACGGTTGTATTACTATTATTATTATTGTTACTATTATAATCACTGCGTCTTGCTACCCGTTTGGTTTATACACTCTTACGTTAATGCGTAATGGTAGGGGGATTGCTAGATGAAACGGAGGACATACAGTTTAACGTGGAATCCGAACCACGGTGGAGGCCTGGCATTCCACACATTCACAAGTTGTGATTAATATACGTATTGTCAGAGGTTAAATAAGGGTTTGGCAATCAGATAAATCAGTGCCGGGATCGAGGATAGAACCCCGGACCCCAAGTAGAGAAGTCTGACACCTTATCCCTAGACCGCCAAGTCACCCAATGGTTATAACTTATAGTATATTTCCTTCACTAATATCAAAGACAGAAAATATTTTTTTTAGCTAAAGAATATAACTTTTTTTTTTCACAACGCTGACGACTTGGATATTTCTAAGCTACTTCTTTTGTGAAGTGGGCTGCAGCTTAAATTGACGCACCCTATGCAATATCACACTTTAAACTTAAATGTACGATATAGAAAGAGAAGGAAGAAAATGTACAATTTAACCCGAAATGCCTCGTGTTTATCTACTGATAACACTTGCCCTTTTAATCTGACGATTTTACAAAATAGCTATATTATTTGCACCTTGAAAACATTGACTTGCCTTTTAAAACTACCTTTGTCTTGTTTCCTATTATACATAGAAATATACTATCATGGACTTTATTTATCTACATCCTGACAGCACGATTCCTACAGGCCATTTTCATGATATGGGGGGAAAAAAAGATTGAAGACTTTATGTAAACGTATATTTTACAAATAAATAACCTTTCAAGATAAAAATAATAATTTTGTGATACTGTATAACTATTTTTAGAAATATTTAAGAATTTTTTTGTTGTTTAAACACCATATCCTTAAAAAAAACTGTGAAAAGAACGTTAATTCATTAACATGCAAAATCCTCTCTTGGCCTGCAGTGTCTTCACTGTAAGGTACCCTCTCCCATTTAGAATGTTTCTCATCACAGGCCAATATGCTCATGATAAATATTCAAGAACTGTTTGGTTAAAGATGGGCATAGAAAATTATACCTAACCCTTCTATTGAAGCACTCTTTTATATATCTTGTCCAAAATATATTTTTAATATAAAAAAAATGCAAAAATAACAAACTTCTCTCCGGTTCTCTTCCACCACAACTCACCTTCGGTGTTCTTTACCTGCTTCTTCAGTTAGCTCCAATGTTTAACGCTCGCTTTATGAAATAGGTGTACTTCACGCAGAAAATTTAAGCTGTTCTATATGAATATTTACGATCTTAACTTCAGTGTTATACACTCCATCAACCTTTTCGAGCTACCCAAAGAGAATTCCCTTTTTTTCCTCCTCATCGCTCCCGTCATCACGTGGGCATTAAAAAAAAGGCAACAGTATGAAGACAGAAAATTCGGGGAAGTGTTTCTAAGGCGGTGAATAACCTGATGACGTGATCAGCTTCATACCACTCGATTCCCTTCATGATTTTGTGTTTGGCAAACTGTTTGCCTTTCTCCCAGAGCGTAAAAAAGACCCAGAACTAGCAATTATTGGCTACATGCCCAAGTATGGGAATAAAAATACGTGGTGGGGAATAGGGAGTGGGAAGGGGGATGAAAAAATAGATGGAATTCAAAACTAGCAAACGTTCGGGTGTAAACCACGAGGATAGTTTCAGCCATGTATTAGAATACACAATATTTACATTGGGGTAAAGAGCTTATCTCCGGACCCAACGTTTATGGGTTCAAATCCAACCTAGTTCAACGGATTTTTCTTGATAGATAAAAATCCATAGCACAACTTCCTTCAAAGCGGAAGTAAAGCCGTCGATTCCATGTTGATTTTGGCACTTATAAGAATCCTGGAAGTTATATATGAAAAAAACTTTCCATCAAAATTTGTAGGTCCTTTCGCTCTCGTTTAACGAAATTTCATGATATGATATGATTAGATTAAGTTCCTCAAAAGAATCAAAATTTAAAAATAAAAACAATATATACATTGTACAGTTGCCAACCGAAAAACGATATTTTGTAACTCATGCAAGTGTATGTCGAGCTATAAGTTGGCCATGGAAGAAGGGAGGGAGACGGTATGCATAGGATTTTCAGTTCCTTTTCGATTCCTTATCGTGTACTAAAAATAAGACACAATATTTTCATTTTAATTTGGTTTTAATTTCCTTTGAATTCATTGTCTAAACGTTTACACCTTATTTTTGGGATTTTAAGGCCCCGTTTTAACCACGTGGACATGGACTAGATTAATTCGATAATTACCTAGTTCATTGGCCGCATGATTTAAGGCAGGGATGAGCAAACTACAGATCAGGAGACAAATATGGCCCATCGGTGTGTTTGATATGGTCCGCGGGATGTAATGCAATTTTGATGAGTTGTGAAACACTTTTTTAAACACAACCAAACTCGATTTTTATAAAACAATTCCATTATCAACTTAAGTGGCAAGGTTTTCATTCAAATATTCATGCGAGAAAGCGTTTCTATCGTTAAATTTGGCAAAAGTGATCTTAAGAACCAACTTTCTGATGAGCAACTGTCTACCCTCTTGAGAATAACTTCACAAAACCCATATTAAGCAAAAATGCTGGGAGCTCAGTACAGTTTCACTGACTAATATCCCATCATATAAATCTTCTGAACGAACTTTACAACATGTTAAGGCGATTGGACATTTTCATTTGGCGTGGAAATGCAAAATCATAGGAACAAACGGCTATCTTGAAGAATTATTATTGTTTTGCAATTTTCTTTTCGGAAACGGTTTGTTCAATAATAGAAGCATGTGGATTAAGTTATACTTTTTACATACATACCTCCTCTATGGTTTAACAGTGATTAAATATCGATAAAATTGACAGTCTTCAACAGAAAACTGCTGGCTTCCTAAAAAAAAATTAATAAACATCGATACATTATCTTAGAAGGGGTTGTGAAATATTAACATGAAAATTTCACTCGGTCTCTTGAAAACTTATATTTCCAAACGTATTATTTTTTTTCCAAGATTTGTCCGGTAGCTAGCGCCATCTACTGTTTTCGTGATCCATCTGTTCTTTTTGGCGCGGAAGGATAATCTGGTCAGTTGTGAATCCAAGCCACGACACACCTCCTCTCCCGACCCCCCTCCCCTCCCACCATCCCAAAAAATAGGTTTTTAGACTTGTACTCGACAGGGCCAAGGCCATTAAATTATGAGTATCTATTATTAGGCCCACTATACATTTTCAATGTATTTAAACTTAATAATGTCCGTCTAATATATGTGTTTATCTATTTTTTAACGGATTTTAAAGAAAAATCTGTGAATAAAGGTCTTCTTCCTACAATTTTTTTTTTCACTTTTGGCTTTTCTGTTAGTAAGTTGGTGCATCACTGATCTAAGGCTTAACTCCTTAAAAGAAGCTACTCTTAATGATAGGGAGACTGGGGCTCGAATCCCATTTGGGTGTATTGACGGTGGTTTTCCCATAAAGTTTTTCCACTTTCCCTCTACGCAAATGCGCATACACTCCCTCTAAACTATATTCCTCAACCTTAACTCACTAGCTCAATATTCGTATAGTCAGAACAGTTAATAGGACGTGGTGATGTAAATTAAATAATAGATAATGCATCTTTAATCATACGTCACAAGATGGTTTCTCTGCAAAATACTTTAGATAACAGTGGATTTGACCAGTGAAATCCTTACTGAAACTATACAAGAGTAAAAAAAAAGAAGTTTAAAATGAAAATATATTGCAATGACGCCATATACCGTTATTGTAAATTGAATAATTACGAAAATCACCTTACGACGCAATATTTAGCTTTAAATACTCCATAAATCGGTACTTTGGTGTAAATAATAATGTGCAGCTCCAATAAGAAATGTTTAATTAGATACCAGCTGGAGTGAACAACCAATTGTACCTCTTTCTGTCTTGTTCTCCTCTCTTCGTTCCTCTGATGCGTGTTCCCAGAACAAACTAATCGACACGCGATTCATTGAATACAAAAAAAGAGAAAAAATACCTCAAGACCATTTTTCACGAGCCGTATAATCCTTCCTTGACACATTGTCACCTTGTGTCAGCGGGTTTATATGGGGTAAGGGGGTGTTTGTACGCGCCACGCCCACGTTTCATCAACTAGGGGGAGTCACTTCCGGTTACACGACATAGACGGTGCTGCTGCCTACCGGGCGTCGTGGGGCGTCTGTTGTTCGTTCTAGGGAAGGTACTCCTAAGACTTATCGTGGTATGAAAGACAACCTTATCTATTTTACTTTGTCACACTTTTTTTTTTTTTTGCTATTTCCTAAAATTATGAAGTAATTATATTTATATTAAAATTGTTTACGAGATATTAAAGTTTATAATCCAACCAGGTACACTGGTAACGGTTTCAAATTGTTATTTCTATTTAGATTTACCCTTTCCTCTGTAATCAAAGTTTATGTGGGTTCATTTCCTTTGAATTTACAACCTCGTACATCTTTATATTGAATGTTTTAACACCGTTCAATTAAAGTCCTGTGTATTATTTCTGTTGTCAACAGAAATAATATATAGGCCACCGAAGCGAGTCCATCTCTTCGTAAAATATTAGATTTTTTTCTAATAGTGTAACTAATGTCTGGTTACACTGGAACATAACGCTTGAACCATAAAATGTGTGGTTTTCTACATTCTTAATTTGCCATCCTTGGGATTAGAGAGCGATTAATAGGTATTATGTTTAATTCCTTTTTTCGATTTACATTGAATATTTTTTAATTTGCTGTATATTGTAAAATATTATTTATTTCACTGGATTAATTCAATTTCAATGATTCTTAATGAAGACTCCAGGTTAATGCAAAACTATGTAACGTTTTGTTCGACTAGTATTAGCAACGTTTGTCATCCAGAAAATGTGACATGCTATTAAAGCTCATAATTGCCTCCATACAAGTTAAGTGTTGGTCAGTGATCTCCTTTAATGGACTAGTGCTGTAAAATATAGCGATATAGTAATACTTTAAAATGTATGTTTTATGTTTATTGCTTCTAATATCTCTTACCAACATAGAGAAAACATCTGTATCTTAAATTTAGGCTAAGTGAGGAAAAGGTTTTGAGGTCCTACATCGAAGTGATCACTGAAAGAAGAAAAAAAGCAATCTAATTGCCAGTTGATGTAATTATGTTCAGGCAGACAAACACGAGTCTTCGTAAGAGCTATCAATGGTGTGTTTATTATTCGGTACTATGTTTTGTGTCATTGATTTGGTTGTTGCTGTAAGGAGTGATAAATGACAGTCGGCCAGTTTCCGTGTTTAGCCGTTGACCTGGTTTTCCACCCTTTTTTCTTCATTGAACGGGAAATTAACAGAATATATAGGGAATGAGAATCGCTACGGCTGCGTGTTAAAAACGATTAATCAAGTGCTTTTCTGGTTTTAACATTTTATTTACAAAATACATTTTTAGTTGATATTTGTTTCTGAGCACGCGAGATGATCATTAATTGGACGTAAATTAAAAAATACCAAAACAGAAGAATTAAAACGTGGACTGAAATGTGTTTCTTTATAGCTTCATTAAGATTTAATATGGGAAGACCTGTAATGTCAATGAAATTGGTTTTTAATCACCCAGCACATTAGATAAATCGCATTATTTTACAGTAAGATCATTTTTAAGAAATGTCTAAGCGTAAAAAAATAACACAGACATGATTTCATTAAAAAATATTATTTGTATAGCTTTTATTTATAAAACATAATATAAAATAACTTATACGGAGAGATTGGGGTTCGATCACGGTCGGGTGCATTAAGGTTTTTCCTTAAATGGTTTTCCACTCTCCCTCTACGAAAATACGGCCGCACTTAATCTCTACTAAACCTTCTTATCCCTAACCCATTATAATAATTAGTACATAAGCGTACAAGGGTAGTAATACATGAGGATTAATTTTTCTATGGATTCTCCATTACCCAAAAGCTGCTATTCAATCTCGATTATCTTTTTTTTTTCAAGTGTCTGTCTTAACTAAACCTTTATCTTTATCCACTCTTATAAGGACATATCTCAGTAAATAGTTTGTATTTAAATATACAATATCCACACTATTGTAGAATGACCAATAGATTTCTTAATTTTCTTCAAAATATCAGCACATATTTCTACCAATAGGAAGACTCCAGTGTTAAACATGTTGACAAAACAGGATAATTTTTCATTTTTTTCGTAAAATGTCTCCTGATGGCGGATATATATAAAAGTTTCCAGTGTTATTAGTTTGGAAGAAATTTAAGCGTAGTCCTACAATTTGGTTTAAACCACATATCCATATATAATCTAGTTATTGAGTTATAAGTATTAAAAATTGTTCAGCTATTTTAGAATAAGCCTGAATATTATATCATTAAAAACCACACTCGTAATCTAACTCTAAATCTTAATTACTTAATTTAAATAAAAGAAAATTAATCTTCTTATTGAGAAAGATATCTACTTTTGATACGTCTTACAAATTTGGGCCCTTTTCGTCACCTGTCTCAAAAACACACCCATTTCCAACTCTTATACCACACCCTTTCCTGACGCAGCAAAGCACCCCTTTCTTGTCAGAAAACATTCAATCAGTAATCCATCTTGTGTGGTTCTGTAGAGATGATAGGGTCAGTCTACCCCTTTCCTCCTCCAACGGAAAAGGGGGAAGAGCGGGAGGCGTCCTCAGATTACCCCCTTTCATCCTTCATGAAGAAGAAAACAAAACAAACTGTCATGACTGGAGTAAAATTAAGAACTTAATATACAACATTATGTAAAGAGAACTGAGTTAGATCTTTTTATAGTTTAATATAATTATGTGGCATATCCCGCTATCAGTCAGTAATTATAAAACACGTATAAAAACAAGTTTAAATTTTAGTTTTGGTTATTGACAGTTCTTAAAGTTCTAATAGTTTGATATTTGTTAAAAGATGCAATCTAAGGGACTGAAGTTCATGTAACAAACAATTTGTTTATATTTAAATCTATTTAATCTTAGATAATGAGGGGTTATAATTAATATTTTAGCCTATATTTTATGACTTTAACCTATAAAAAGATATTTGTGAATAAAAAATCCCTAAAATTGGAATAAATCGTACCTTATCTTAACTTGAAAATAAATATATTTAAGCCTACCAAATTCTACAATTCTAAAACAAATTGACGTATTGGTTAGTTTTTATAAATCTTTTTATTCTAAAAATATGATGGTCTAGCTTCAGTCCAAGCTAATTTGTATCAAATAATTAAGTTTATGAGTGATCAAATATTTGCGAGTGAATTATATTGTTCTTTGCTCAAGACAAGGGAAACAAATTTGAGGAGTCAAATAAAAGACTTAATAATATAGCTAACTTTAATCTCTTGCCTGGTTTCAAGGAATGTAAAACTAAGAATAAAAAAAAAACACGCAATAGTTTTACCGGTTATTTTCAAATGTGAATCGTGGTGTCTTACCTTACATGACAAAAATAGATTTGTTTTTAAAAAACAAGATTCTTAGGAAGATATTTGGTCCAAAAAGGATGAGGTTATTTGAAAGTCGATTGGGTTACATAATAGTGAGCTACATACCCTGTACTCATCAAAATACACTATTGGGATTATCAAGTCTCGAGGATTATGACTTTCAAGACATGCAACGTGATTAATTGGAGATTATTGAACCTTGTTTAAGACATTGACTGGCAAACCCATTGGGCAGAGACCATTGACAAGATCTATATACATATGGGAGGACAACATAAGAATGGACTTGAAAGATATAGGTTTTAATGAGGTGGACTGGATAGAACTTGCTCAAGATAGGGATCTATTATACAGATTTCAAAATGGATAGTAAAAATATTTGTACACCTGAAAAATATAACATAATACAGTCCAATTCTCATAGTAAGTTCCTTTTAGAAGATAAAAACTTTTAGTGCGGCCATAATTGATCAATTTATTATATCATTGGTATTTATTATTCTATAGGATCGATTTTGTCAGTTCTATAAAAAGTGATAGCAGCAAATAGCATGACCTAACGTATGAATACATTAAGGTTGAGCTAATAGCTTTTATAGCTTTAAGAAAAGGCCCTTCCTATAATAATTTGACTTTATTAGTAACTTTTCGTCTCTAATGTTTCGTTTTTTAATTAGTTTATGTATTTTTATTCTATAGAACACTTTCAAAGTTTATATGCATTATTATATGGGTATGAGAACACACTTTTATTAAAATAAATCATTAATAGTTATAGCTAAAAAAAAGTATACAATATTTTGCATATTGATAAAGTATTGATAATGTATTTAAAATTTTATTAATATAGATGAATAATAAAAATTTAGTTTCAGTAAAAAATTAATTATATCCACATGGTTCAGTAAGATTGTGTCAATAAAATTAAAATTCAGGAAACAAATATTACAGAATTTCAATTTAGCTACAGTATACAAACAGAATGCCATTTCAAAAGGAACAAAACTACATAGCCCTACTACGCCATTTTGTTCTCAAAGTATTTTGGGGTGAAATGAGTATATTTTAACTTCATGTTTAGTAATTGTTAAGGGAAGGCAGTAAAAGCAATTAGGTCACTCTAGGGTTTGGCTTTTCATTTCGAGTGTCGTACAATAGTTGTTACTTTGTATACAAGGGGGTGGTTTCGAGGCAAAGTTTGTGGGAGTTAGTCGAATTACAGGTACGAACAGGAATGGTTGCGTTCGCGAAACTACGCATGATTACTTCATTGATTGAACTTGAAACAACCGACAGGTGTCCTCATACAAACTTAAGTAATGTTTATACTCTATTATAAATATATTATGAAGCCTGAAAATAATTTTTCTACTTAAGAATACGTCCTTCTCTAAATATATTCTTTCATTCGAATCGTCGTGGATATTAAAGTATCCCTAAAGTATGATCTTCCTAGTTTTTTTTCATATAGGAACACTTTAATATTACTCGTAAGATTATAACCCTGTTAATTATCAAGCACACAGATTATTCCTATTGTTATAACTAATTTATTTAAATCCTACTACTTTTTATTTGTGGTACTCGTACTTTCTTATGTGTATATGTATATATATATATATATATATATATCTTAAAGTTATGTATATTATATATATACCTTATTGTTTTTATATATACATACAAATCTTGAATGTAATGACTTTAGTTTTATATAATTCACTATAAACACAGAAAAGTACATGGTAAAAAAAAATTATCGCCTCCTGTAAACTACAATAATAGTACTATTATTAATAATAATAATAATAATAAATCTAATCGTACAAACTTTATAACATAGTGTATTAAAGCTTTAACCAAATAAAAAGATAATATATTTGATTTTTGATTTGTTAAATTAAAAATATATACTTATATATCATGACAAGTGGTTTACAAAAATATCCATTTTGAACCCACTATTAAAGGAAGATTTTTAAATACTTCAAATTTATAAAATAAAACGGTCAAGTTAACTGCCCATAAATTATTCAATTTTTAAAATACAAACATTATTTACTATCATGTAACATATTCTTCAAATACAAATTTTGAACAAAAATATTTGAGGAAATATCGATTGGAAAAAAAATTTCTTAAAACAAATATTGAGAATGAAAGAAAATTAACTATCCATTTTGAGAAGAATTGATAGAACCATTAGTAAAATAATTAAAAATGAAATAAAAATAATCTGCCATCATTAAAATTCCCACTAACGAACTGGTGCCTAGAATACATACACTTTACAATCTAACATGATTGTAGGAATTCATATAGATAGTTACTCAACTCAGCATGGAGAGGTACTGTCTTGTTTATAATAATTGAAATCTAGTTCCTCTGATTTATTTTGTTTTCCACGATAACTGTCAAATATATTAACTAATTTTATCGAAATTCTTCAAATGTATTCTTTAATTTCAGGCTTAACAACGTATGTATAATGTTTTTTGATCCGGTTATACATTTAAAGAAGGTGACCGCTCAAATATATTATATTAGTTCCGTTATAACTGCCAAATAAGTTAATCAATTATAACAATATTTAGTATGGACTTTGAACGTAGACCGAATGATGTATATATTCAATCATGTAACTCAAAATTTTGTTTATATCAAAAGCTCAATTATAGTGATTTGAATTTAAAATTCTAAGCAATTTTTTAAGTACTTTGGGTGCATTTTTTATGTTTTGACATATATTACGAGACTGGCGTCTCAGACCATGTGAATAAATATTATTCTACATGAATATAATGTAATATTAAATATTTTATTCATTTGTTTTGAATATACCTTGATCACAAAGTAAAAATATCAACTTCAAATTCAAGGAGAACCTATTGTTAATTATAAGCTCTATATGATGTATTTTCTTTTGATCACACTCATTTGAATTTTAATATAAATTAACGTATCATCAAAACTCAATAATTCTTTGATTCATTTATTATCATTTTGAAAGTGATTTACCTCAATTGTTAGTAATAATTTTCAAATTGATGAAAAATAGGTTACTATTTAGCATGTTAGTTAATGACGAAGACCTACTGTAAAGTTTACTTCAGACCTTAGAGTTTTCTAATCCAGAAATCAACCAGCAAAATAACTAATTTCCAATCCCCCCCCCCCCCCCCCC
>CABFOV010001001.1:72427-93271 GCA_902141375.1 Timema poppense
CCCTTTCCTCGTACCATCCAATTGATATATTCTCATCTCTTTTCACCCTCTTCATAACCATCCCTTATTTACTATCTGTTGGATGACCTCAAGGGAACCACTGAGGAAACTTTCCATGTTTGATGTCCACCTCGAAAACGTATTTCTAAATCTATTATTGAGTGATTTGAGGGATGTTATCCCCTTCATTTGATTCCCTGAAGACTTCTCCTGCGTATCCTAAGCCATCATGACCCCCATCCAGCTAAAATGCCCAAACCAAATTTCCTGGGATGTATGGTCTGTTTTAGTATCATCTAGACCACATGTACTTAAACTGAATGTAACTAAAATTATGTTGGGGGTCGCATCAAACATTGAGCAACGTTAGTAAGTTAGATACAGTATTTACTATAGAACTATTGAATTTATAGCAGAGATAAACTTTGTTTGATATGATTACAGCAACACAATCTTAATTTAACATTCGTGTAATTTATTAAATTAAATTAATGGCTTACATTATTTGAAAAGGATAGTTATTATTATTAGCACCACGTCTTATTTCCCGTTCGGGTTATACGCACTTACGCTAATGTGTAATGGTTGGGTGATTGTGAGATGAAATGGAGGACCTACAGTTAAACGTGGAATCCGAACCACGGTGGAGGCCTGGCATTCCTCACATTCACAAGATGTCTTGTCAGAGGTGAAGGAAGGGTTTGGTAATCAGATAAATCTTTGCCGGGACCGAGGATTGAACCCCGGCCGCCAGCATAGAAGTCTGACACCTTACCCCTAGACCGCCAGGTCACCCTCCAGAAAAGGATAGTTGTTAAAATTGGATGTATTGTGTCATCATAAGCAAGTTCACCAATCTCATGGGATTTTTAAGATTATATATCCCTCCATATCTTTAGTACGAATGTTTATATACTTGTCAGACCCAATATATGCCTATTAAAGGATCTAAATTGACTCTTGAGGGCTTTAATATAAATATGTTAGCTAGAAGATGTGCAGCCGCTATTAAAATTATAAACAGTTTTTGGCCAAAGTCAAAAATATATCCAACCCTCTTCGTCCATCCTCTACCCCTCAGGAAACTCTGAGGCTATGTAACTCATCTTCGAGTGGAAGGTAATCCTTGATACCTTATTTTAAAAAAAACTCCCCACTCCTTTGTCCCCCGACGTATCTCTTGAACCTCTTTTCAAAGCCAAAATGTACGTCTTTTTGTGATTTATTCATTTCAGAAAATAAAATTATTTAGTTTAGATAAAGTCCTTATTAAATAAAATAATAATTTATTCAATTTTTACCGAAGTTCTGCGCAAGTAGCACGCGTGTTTGGCATCTAATTATTATTCTTAGTATTTGTAACATTTTTTCTTTTCTGATCTACTCAATTTGATCTGCATGTGTAAATTATAAAATTGTAGTATCAAATACACTTGTACGTATTCAATTTATGCAAAGAATCTCTGCAATGTGTTTTTTTTTTCCATTTATATAGAACTACTAATAACTGATACTAGAGTATATTAGATCTCAATTTAACTAAACCATTATATGGAGTCTCTAGTAACTTTGTCTTATGAAAGAATGGTATAGAATTAAAAAAAAGCTTTAAAAGCTTGTGATCTTGACGTTATTCTATTTAGATGGGGCGCCTTATAAAATAGGCATTACAAAGTACATTAAAGATACACTGGGTTGCCTAACACCAATCTCGTTCCTGGATATTAGGATGATGTCTATTTGGTGCTTTTATTTATTTACGTTTATGGATAGGATTTTTAATGACTTAATCTAAGGAGTAAATGGTGGTGCCAGTGTAACAGAATCCAATTGATTGGTGATGTAGTTATCATACAGGTATTTGTGATCGCACGGTCTAAGCCGCCGTTACTCTTTCATTAGTCTGAATGGCCAGAGATGAAGTAGTTAGGTTTTGAATTCCTGCTGGATGTACTTAGAATACAGTCTTGCTTTCTCAGATAGAGTATTGTAATCGTTAACCTTTTCGGCCTTGAAATTTTGATAGTGACGATTTATGTGTCACTACCCGCTTCGTTGGCCACGTGGTATAACACGCTACTCTCGTGTTGGACTAGACTGCCGATTATAGGGATATTAGGGTTCCATTCCAGTCAGGTGCACTGAGAGTGGCTTTCATAAATGGTTCTCCACTCTTCTTACACGCAAATGTGGGTGAACTCCCTCTTGATTAAAAACCTTCCCTTCCTAAATTATTAGTGTAATTAGTATTTAGGCGTATAACCCGAACGGGTAATAAGACGTAGTTTTAATAATAAATATGTTTATATATGTTATTGAACCAAAACATGTTGGTGTTTCAATAGTATCTTTCTATACCTGTGGCATAGGTGAAATGATTTGATGGATTTTTATCAATCTTTATTTTTATCACAGACTCAGCTTTAAGCTGTGAGTGAATATTGACCTTGAGCATGGGACAACTCCTGGATAGTTCAGCGGAAAGAGTATTGGTACGCTAAGCCAAAGGTCCTGTGTACAACTTCCGTGTGCATGTGTCATTTGTATATTAATTTAAATTAATTTATATTTAATTGTAAAATGGTGATAATTTGAGAGTTTTTTTAAATTTTTATTTGAACTTTCAAATTAATCGTAAGTTACTCACCAATATATTTTTTTTAATTTAACACATCGTCACCCGAGAATGCAAGTGTTCTATCTCCAAAATGGTTAAATTTGAGATATTTGGTGTATACGTTTATTTAGAATGCATATTATCCACCTGCGGTGAAATTGAGACTATTAAATAATTACTTAAGAAGATACAAGCTCGAGTTGTCTTCTAGTAACATTGGTTTTATACACAAGGTCAAACTTCAATGCTCTTTTACACAAAAGTGAAAAATTGGACATAGAACACTTGCATTTTCGGGTGACGACATGTGGAAATTTAGTATCAATGGAGTGTTCTCCATAGTAAAAAAAAAACTCTATATACGGGATTTTCTTCTTTCAAAGGTAATTTTACTATTGATTGATTTTTGAAGATTTGAAATTTTCTTAGAAATTACTTTAAAACAATTTTGTTTAAGATAGTTAATTTCTATATTAGGGTATATATTTACTTTCATTTGAATCAGCTTGAATATATGATAAATTACGTACGGTTTTGATCGTACCTTTGGTTCTTTTTTTTTATGTGGCGTGTACATGTTGTCATGCGTGAATCATCCCTTCTATCAAGTGAGATTGTGACCTCACACACCCTCGAGCGGTCAATCACAAGTCACCCCTCGTATTACCAGATACGATATTTGAAGCCGAAACCATCCCTTCTTATCCTGCTTCCCAACACCCCTTCTAAATAAAACACCTCAAAATACTACCCCCGTTTGCTGACATGTTGATATTGAGACTATCTTATATTTTGCTACCACTGCTGGTTTTTTTTTTGTTTATCTCTTAGGTTGCTAGAATAAGGGGGGAAGGGGGGAAGGTACAAGTATCTTACTTATCGCTCAGGACCATCTCCGGGGCTTGTCATTAGTATGATGGACTGCCGCGCTGTAGGGACCAAGTGGTTTCTAAACAACTCACTTGTCAGCTAACGTCAGTCCCCCTGAAAGTTGGAGGTTTGCTATCTGCCTGCTTTGTGTGGGTGGTCTGTTTTAACGACGTACAGACTTGATAATAAATTAATACCCTTCTTTGGTCAATGCCGGATGGTTCAAAGGCGTGAAATAGAACGTCGTGTGATCGAGCTATACGGATATGTACTAATTACGCTAATGCGTTAGGGCTAAAAAGTTTTATATAGAGGGAAATGTAGCCAAATTTTCGTGGAAGGAGGGTTGAAAACCATTTTAGAAAAACTACCTTAATTACATTCGAGTGGGACCCCATCGTCAGCAGTATAATCTATCCTGAGTATGACGTCCTAAACCACGTTGCCACTGAAGAAGGTTTCTGTATTATTCATTGATAAATGAAATGAAGACTGATTAAAAAATCATTTTATTTAATTTTTATTCTTTTAAAATATGTTTAAGCTATTTAATTGTTTTCAAATCAACTGTTTTCTTGAGTATATTACGAAAACTCTCACCAAATCATAAGTTCTTTACATTCCATTTTACCACCCACTCCCCGTCCCCCTCACTTACTCCTCCCCCGGATAGCACCAAATAGTACCTAACCAAGATAGGTATTACACCTTCAACCAAACGTCGCATCTTGGTGCAGTTCTTTGGATTCTACTTTAAAAAAATATTTTAAATTAGACTAATAAAACTGTTACACAGCTTTTCTTTTTGAATTAAAAATCTAAATAATAATAATAATAGTAGTAATTTTATAATGAATAAGCTGATTCCATTATTTCTGTTCTAAAATGAAACGGACAAAAACCACAATTAGGTAATTTTTCAGGTTAAATTGTAATCCTGTAATTAAAATACTAGTTAATCAGTTGTAAGATGAACTCTTTTGACTCGTCTTTAACTTGGTGACCACTGAAATTATGGTGCATTGATTTGGATCGCTACTTATAGCACTAGGAGTCGTTTTCAGCAAGTGATTTATATTTTAGGTGTTTCATCTTCTCTACACGCCGACGTGTGTGTATTTGCTGTAATCAATACTCATTACCCCTAGCTATTCGATTAAGACGTTAAGAGTACTTGAAAGGGTCTGTGTGGTCTTGTAGTAAGGTGATTGCCTCAGGACCCGATGTTCATGGGTTCAAACCCTATAAAGATAGAAGGTTCTTTACTGAACTATAACAATTCGTAACACAGCTTCCTTCGGAGTGGAAGTAAAACCGTTGGTCGTATGTAGAATGTGAGATTTAAAATATCCCGGGGAAGGTATATGTGACTATTATCCCCTTCTGTCAGAATTTGACGGCTCTTTTGCTCGTGCTCATAACAACCCATTGCTGAAATCAACGGAAAACTACCATAATTTCAGGACTTCCTTGGGACATGACGTGCTTTCTTCTAGATGGTCTGGGCAACACGTGCTTTCTCCCAGATGTTGTGGGCAACACTAAGCGGCTAAAGGGCTAAGCGCACGCCCAGCTACAGATGGATAGGAAGCATATAAAGACTAACCCTTGGGTTGAAAAAAAAAGCATTATTTTAATACTTTTTCTTCGTGAATATACCATTTAGTAGAATAAATTTAAATGCAATATAATATTTTTAATTCAAATTAATTGGGACCAAATATTGTCCGGGTCAGCGAAAACTCGGATTATGTGGGAGAATACAAAATAGCCTACTATATGGGACCACAATTTATTCTAACAAATTATCAATTAAAATTCAATGAGTTTTTTTTAAATTGACATTTATTTACAGAAGTTCCCTTTGTCTCTATTACAACATGTAACTACTAAATATTTATTATCACTTTTTCTTGTAATTATATTTTCTAACTTTTAGTTTGCTAGCCAATAAAGTATTATATTTGAAATTGTTTGTTCTCCCCACTTTACCTCCTTTAGCTTCCTAAAAATATGTTCTGATTATCTGGTTTTCTGTACCTGGTTCTCTGAAATAAAAACCCAAAAAGATTATTTTCTTTTACTGATGCTCCATTATGATAGCCACACTGTCTAAAGCGTAAGTCTCGCAACATATTTTATTGACCATTTCTGGGAGGTTGAAATTATAATGATCACCTCTTGCAATTAAGGTGGATCTATCATACCTTATGGACTCTATTGCGGGTGCATTTCCTTAAACTGCCATTCAAATATCTAATCTTTAGAATAATAAGTTAATGATATAATTTTTGTATATAAATCATTGAGTTAGAGTCGAATATAACAAACCTAGTAAAACAGTTTTTTTAAACCCGTGGGTATTGAGAGTAAAGTTTTTCAGCGAGGTATTTTATCTTAGTTTGGATTTATTATTTTGATATAAATTAATAGATGTATAATATAGATATTAATATCGATAGTTGTCCAAAATAGTGGACTGAAAATGTAAATTTTATGTTCTAAACGTTAACAAAGAATGTACAAAATTTTAACAAATAATTTTACACGGGTAAACAAATAAAGAACTTGATTTAAAATACGCTTTAAAGTCAGTCTTGATTTATCTTCTTTAAACATTTGAAAGGAGAATATTGAAAGGGATGTTTAAAATCACTAGTCTGGAAATAAATAAACCAGCGAGCAAATGATGCTCAATTATTTTTTATCAGGTTGTCAAAAGAAAGAGGATTTCAGCCATGCACCGCCGCGTCAAAGCTCAATAATGAGATCTGTTGCCTCCCGACTAATCTGGACCAAGAGAGTGTTCTGGGCCCCAGATTAATTTAGCATGGCAAAATGTTCCATATAGATGTTGGATGATATATAAGGAGATTTATATAGGTAGAGGGATATTATATTATACTACTATAAAGCCGCATGGCTGACTCACTCACAGATATTAATGTTTACCCACTTCCAGATGAGCTAGAGAGTTGAAATTTAGCAAACTTATAGCTTCTAGCCTGTATCTGACGGGAAAATTCCAAGAACATTAAAAAAAAAAATATTTTCAACCCCCAAAACTCAAAGGGTGGAAAAACTTTAAAGTTGGTGCGGACCTTTCTTTGTAGGTCTCTTGTGGCTAAACGGTAAGACCTATAAAAAAAACTGATCTGGAATTACATTAGTTTACATCCACTTGCAAATAAAACTCTTCTCCAGATTTGGGGGCTTAGCCCCCAACGAACAAAGTGAGTATATATATGAACGCACATTATTTTGCTTTAATAATGCTTGTGAAAGGAATTCAAACTTTCTTAAACACGAAATCAAATTTTTAAGAAACAAAATAAAACATATAGTAGATAAATTACAAATAATAAATTAAATAACTGTTGAGCAGGCAGACAAAGATGTCAGGTTTATATCTACTCTTTTGAAAGTAATTGAAAGTTCGGTCTCCATGGATGGGTGTTTCAAAGAGTATTTTCTAAAATTAGTTCTCCCACACTACATCCACGCAAATTAGGATGATTTTTTTATTACAGTATCTTACTCGTTATTTTGAATATGAGGAATCAGGAATGGGTGCTAATAATCAGGGTATTACACACAATTTACACTAATATTAAAGATAGAAATATAAAAATTCTTAAATAAAATCAAACTATTAGTGAAATTAGCATCTCCAAAACTATATATTAAAATATATATATATATCTGATGCGAAATTTTTATTTTGTAATAACAAGAAAGGTTTTTTATTGTATTTGATTCATAATAAAGGATATATTTATACAAAATAACGGTCATTAATATTTGAGCATACTTGCCAAAGTAAGTATTTTAGGTGTTGAAGGTATGAATTAATTTTTTTTTCTACTAGGTACTAAATAATATTTTATATTGTCAATAAAACAAAGAATTGAATTTTTTTTTTGTTAAAACTTTCTGGACGATATAAAAATGTGGAATTACATGGAAATCTGAATGAACTGTAATTTACTAGCAACAAAAGTATATTTAAAATCGTATTTATACAGGCTTGGGCAAAATGGATAATAGGATTTGAATAAGGTTGCATGACGCTAGATATCAAAGAACTAGTTGAAAATAACTACAGTACACAGATAAAGGTATGCCATTTACATTATCATGGACATCAAATTTCATTTCCTAAAAATAACACCTCGTAGGTATCCACCATGAACGGCGGGCGATACATTCCTGCAAGCGCCGGACGAAATCCCGCACTACACGATCCAACATGTCCAAGGGAATGTTCCGGATGGCGTCTCGTATCCGATACATTTAAGTGTATCCAATGACTGAGGACATGTAGCGAACACAATACTCTTTAGCTACCCCCATAAGAATAAATCTATTATGAATATAATCTGGCAACGATGATTGCCACTGAATGTCCCCAAATCTGGAAATGAAACTACCAGGAAACGGAGGTCACAAGACGGCCATGTTTTAGCTTTCAGTATGCCAGCCTTGGAAGAAGGAATTCATTTAACAGTTTGACGTAGTGATCTCTGTTAACAGTAATGGCACGAACGCGAGCATTTTCGAATAAATACACGCCTATGTTGCTGAAAGATTATATGCCACACCCCACTGTCATACTTTCACTACGGAGCGGTTTCTATCGGAGTTGGCTTGGGTTTTCTGGTGTCCATTATCGACAATTCTACTTGTTTAAACTACCCGTTTTGACTATACGCTTAAAAACTAATTACGATAATAAGTTAGCAATTGGGTAGGTTTAATAAAGAGGAAGTGAACCCGCATTTGCGTAAAGGGAGGGTGGAAAACCATTTAGGGACCCCCCCTCCAGTTCACCTTACCGAGATTCGAACCTCGATGTCTTCGGCGGTCTAGCTCAACATGAAACTAACACGTTAGCTAACTACGCCACCAACGTGGGTTAATTAATCAAATCCTACTATCTATTCCGCCCAACCCTGTACATTTGTTTTTATTGTTTAGATGCCTACAATTGGGGTAAATGTAGTATGATTATGTTAAAATGTATTATAATTTAACATATTTCTATTTACCCAATTTCAAAATGATGTAAAGTCACCCACTTTATTGGTAGATACATATATCTACTGTTCATATAATCTAAGCTATACTTCATGATTTCTCTAATAATGGCAAAAATTAATTAGGGCATTATAAAGAAAATGTATCTTTTGTGAATACATACATAAAATATATTCATAACGCACAGATTTGAAGATTTATTTCCAACTTTTATTGAAATTAATCCCATTACAAATAATATATTTTCAAAAGATGTTTATATTCAATTTCAAGGAAGTTGTTTTTATTATTTAATTAGTACAAAATTAATTATATACTTGAATAAAATCCTAAAGAAAATTTCCAACCATTTTTCGGGTGGTATGCAAACAAAGTCTTAACCTATAAATTTGATTCTTAAAGTTTATAATTAGTTTCAACTTTGTATTGAACATTTTAGTTTATTGTTTTTTACCATTTTAAAGATATTTAACAATAGAAAAGATAATTATCTTGAGAACATTCTTCTTCCAAAGTTTACGCTACCAGAAAATATTGTCAGTGAAGAAATGAAGTTTAATTATTTACAAAACATGTAAGATGAAAGATGATAGGTATATGACTCACGGCAATAACTTGAGAATTAAATTGTTATAATACCGTATTTGACTTGCTTTTAAATATATATTAAATTATTTGTACAAAGCTAGGAATGGCTAATTAATATGAATAAAAATGCCATAAACGTCCCTTAACGTTAAGGATTAAAAATTCTCGAGTGGTACTTTTTAATTTATCATTCATATATTGTAGAACTTTATTTCTAGATTTTAACTCAACTGGATTACTTATTATTACTCTGGACTCCAGAAAAGTGAAACCAGTTTAGTAATTTAGAAGAATCCTTCATTCATTAAGATATAATTCAAATCTCAACTCAAGACCAAACCCAACATACAATTATTTTACCAAACACCTTGTTTGCATCGCAACATTTCTGCACACCAACCGATTAAAAGGTTTTTCTTTTATTCAAATGGTAGTGTTTTTGAAATAGGTGCATTATAAATATAGTTATAGTGCTGGATTAGTAATTATATTAATTAAGAAACAAACCCTTTATATGGTATCTATTTTGATACGTAAGTTTAAACCATGGTGTTCCCTTACAAGCTAGACAAGACGAGCTTCGCGTTTAGACCACGTGTTTTGATAGATTCCTTTGTCTTAAAAGTGTAGCCCACGTCAGATAGTAAAACAAAATTATTGTATTTGATATATTTTGAATAAACTTGGTAGTAGGTTTGTTAATATAATAAAACACGCTTCAGTAGCGGTAGGCTCTGAGACAGTGGTCGGAAACCTGTAGCCCGTGAACTGGATCCAACCCCGTCGACTAAATTTGTCTGGTTTGCAAATGATCTAGCAAATTAATATTATGTTAACAAAAAAAGACTAATAACTAATTTCTATATGAAAAATATTAAGTTGAAATTTTGTGCTCAATATTTTTTCCATACTAAGCCATTATTTAAAAAAAATTATTTTAGCTATACGTTCCACAATATAAACAATGTTGCAAATTCCTGCTCTAAGGCGTCATTCTCTTAATAGATAGGACTTCCAATGAAGGGGGAGAACGGGGCTTGAATACTGGTAGGGTTTGCGGAAAGTATATTGTCATAAATGGCTTTGCACTCTCCCTCCAAACAAATGCAGGTATTCCTACACACTATTAATCTATTCCTCATTCATAACACATTACAGTAATTAGGTAATAAGAATAAGTTTATAACCTGAACTTATAATAATATGTGACACAAGAAAGTTATTATACAGCTATATACATAGGACATATATACAAATATATATGTATTAGACCTTTATAAACTCTTAGAGATATAAAAAAAATGCAATTATCCGGTTTATTTTACCATAAATCATTCTTAATTGGGAGTTCTCACTCACTATTTTCCTTAGAGCACCCTAGCAGGCTCTGAGTCACGACCTTCACTACAAAGTACAATGCATGTTTAGCTCCCTAGACCGTTCGCCCACAGCTTCAGGCGGTTCTGTCGTGTGTGGGCTATACCACGTATATCTAAAGTTGCGTGCTATCCACCACGAAAGAAAAACATGAGATACCCCACCCCCTCAAACCCGAAACGCCATACGTATAGGCGTCCATGCCCCCCCCCTCCCCTTCCCACCACCCCCGTTACGACGTGTGTGAGTCAGGGAAGCGTTTGAATGTGTTTCAAGGGGAGCATTAACTATTACCTTAATCTTTATTTGAAAGGAATAAATTAGTATAATGCCATGATACACATTACGTGGTGCTTAAGATGGAAGAGGGCACAAGAAAAGGTGTTTTTTCAGTTTTTAGAGCAATTACTCTTTTTGGACAAAATATACTATATAATTTTCCAGTAGAAACATAGAATTTAATTTTATTCCCATGTTGATGTCAACAGTTCTTCAATATCCATCATGAACATACAATCATTAGATGAGAAACTTAAAAAAGGAAGAGAAAAAGTTTTTATTACAAAGTTGTCATTAAATCCTAGGATGCCCTCGACGGATATTCAAGAACAGTTGACATCACCATGTGAAGAAAATTAGAATATATGTTTGTACTTGAGCAATATTTGATTTATTAGATCAACGCCCAGCCTAAAACCTTGGACCAAGAAAGATGAAATTTGGCACAGAGCTTTTTATGAATAAATAGTCATAACCCCCTGTGAATACCATCCTAAGTAATTTTACCCTCAGGTTCAAGATTTTACAATAGGTGGCACGCGAGTCAATTAAAAAAAGAATGAAAGCGTGAACGAAGTCGCGGACAACAGCTAGTAATATATATTTACTATTGTTTAATTTTAAATATGCATAAATAATTAAATTTAAGCACATGACTTACAAAATAAGGTTTCTCTAGAACAAACAAAACGTAAAGTTTCCCGTCCATCAATCTATCACCTTGGTGGAGGAATATATGGGGTGTTTTAGCAACTCGTCTCACTACCTGCTCGGATTACACGCTAATGTACTAATTACACTAATGGTTTAGGGATTAGGAAGGGTCAATTGAGAGGGCGTTCATCCGCATTTACGTGGAAGGAGAGTTGAACACCATTTAGGGGGGGAGGGGGGAACTTAGAGCACCCAACCGCGGTCGAATCCCGATCTCCCCCTTTTCGGCAGTCTAGTCCAACACGAGAGTTGCTCATTAGACCACGCGACCACCGAAGTAGGTAAGACATGTTTTGGTTGATCTGAGACTACATTAATTTCGTCAACATGACATTATTCTCTAATTGTATGCATCATAAATGCACCAACACTAATAAGGATGAATGTGGTATAAATACCAGGATCATTTAATCTGATTATACAGTCATGGAAATGTCTTGTGTTTGAATATCAGTCGGGTAAACTTAGTTTTTTTTTTCCCCATGATTTCCGACTCTCACCACAAAAATTCAGGTTTATATATTCCTTAAAATATACTGTCATTCCTACCACACTAGTATAGTTACGTGTAAAATTCGGACTGGGGATTAAGATATTGTAGGGAGCAAAAAAAATGCTCCCCTTTAAATACGTTTGCCTACATTCTCTGAAACGTGTTTGTATTCATTCATATGTGCGTGCGAGAGTCTGTTATGTTAAGTAAACACATATGTCCTATATATGTGTCTGTGTATGTTAGGGAAATCATTGTATCTATAAAGTAGCACAATAAAAAGTTTTTAGAGCCATATAATGTGACCATATATACATATTCGTGTATGGTAGCTTAAACTTTATGAGAGCTTACACGATGGTTAGAAAACCGATTTCTTTTTAACTTTTACAAAATGAAGAAAAATATACACAATATAAAAGTAGAAAACAAAAATGCTATAAAATATATGTTCGGAGTTGTGTGGGGAAATGATTTGTAGATGGGAAGAGGGGTGGATTCATTATTTTTTTACAGATATATTTCAAAGTAAAGAAAGATTTTACTTTAAAATAACCAGAGGGAATAAGACGGAGCTACGATTAAAATACGCATCGACAAATGAACTGTTGAATAAAGAGAGAAATATAATATTTTTGGTAAAAAAAAAGGGTCTTTTAACTTTCTCAATAAATCGATTGTTAGATCGAGTTTCTCAACTTGTAACCGGGGTTGTTGACACAGAAACAGGAAAAGAGGGGTGAGCGGTGTTGAAGGGGTCTTTGCAAAGTTTATTCTTTGTAACAAGGTAATTAAAACTGTAGTGTATTTGAACGGCTTGATTGCAGCATTGTCCACATTAGCATTTATTGAAAGGGCTACGTTCTACACACTGAATCGGTTTATTTAAAAGAAACGCCTCCATTTTGTAAATCCTAAGTAAATACATGTTTACTTCACTTATATGTATATGTTATTTTCTATAAGAGAAAATAGTTGTGAATGTGAATATTTTCTTTTGGTTGATTCTTAACTATTAGACGAAAGTTTAAAAAGTTGTAAAAACGTAAACGTCCACATTTGATTTATCAGTTATCACCAGGGCCCGTATTTTGATTACCTTAAAATAATCAAAAAAAGACTTATAAAATTAAAACACAAAATAATAAATAATGACTTCATATTTTCATAAAATGATATAAACTATGAAAAAAAAACTTGTAATAAATACACATGACTAGATCTAACACGCTCTTTACAAATTTAAACTAAAAAATATTCATGCAATGAAAAGCCTTCGCCACTAAACTCCGGTATTCTGCTAAAATAACATTTATTTACCAATATCTCCTTCATAAATAATAGCTCACAGCTTCCCAACTCAACCCCTTCCAGCTTAATTACAGTGTCTAACCAGGAATGTGTATAATTCTTCAATCAAATAAGCATAGAAGAGGCAAAGTTAATTGATAACATTATATTATTATTATTATTATTATTATTAGCACCGTGTCTTACTACCCGTTCGGGTTGTACGCACTTACGCTAATGTGTAATGGTAGGGTGATTGTGAGATGAAATGGAGGACCTACAGTTTAACGTGGGTTCCGAACCACGGTGGAGGCCTGGCATTCCCCACATTCACAAGATGTCTTGTCAGAGGTGAAGGAAGGGTTTGGTAATCAGATAAATATGTGCCGGGACCAAGGATTGAACCCCGGCCGTCAGCACAGAAGTCTGACACCTTACCCCTAGACCGCCAGGTCACCAAGATGCAAAGTTAATTGATAACATTATATAAGTCTCATTTAGACAAATGTGTTTTGGAAAACAGTAATATGTAATTATAAAATATTTGTTGTCATGAATGTCTTAAAATGACAAAAATATAACTTTAAATGACTCAGAAATATCTAAAAACGACTAAAAAATCATGCAAACCAAGATTATTATTATCTTAAATTCAAAAATGACCAAAAATAACCATAAAATCTCCTATAAAATATAAGTTTTTAAGAAAAGGGGATCCTATCTGATCAAAAGCTGAGCCTTGGCTATCACTGTATATCTTAGAGTTCATATAGTTGGATAGAAAATAAAATATATATATTATATTTTACTATGTGCTTACCTTGAAATACTAAAAGAAATAACTGCAATGCCTTATATATGGTTACAAATCTTGAGAACAAAAGGTTTTTATTTTATTGTTAATGCATTGCGTATTAATATCTTTTCGGGATTTCTCCATATTTTCGCAAATTAGGTGGTATGAGAAATATCACACTTTCCTGGAAAGAATGTAGAAAACACTTTATAAAAATCACCAACAATACAATCGGACGGTACTTTAATAGTTTGAATGTATGTTAGGAGCGTGGGGGGGAGGGGGGGGGGCAGCAAAATTTTCAAGAAATAAAGTGTTTAAACGTACCATTCCCAAAGGTCGGGATATCCATATCCATATTTTTTTTCTACCTGATGCATTATAAAAAAAAAAAAGTCATGCCCATTAAGGATACGACTCCAAATTCTTACATTTCGAAACTTTATATGTTAGAACACATTTAGATAACCTATCATGATTATTTAAATTATACTTGTAAAAGTGTGCAAAGTGATAATAGAAGTCGATATACAAAATTAGCCTTAACAAACATTATTTGTTCTAATATAATTATTGCTTGATTATGCTTAAGCCATGTGAAAATTATACACAATTTAAAATACAGAAGATTTTTAATTTTCTTATAAGATACCTACTTATAGGACCCTATATATTTTAATGTTAATATATTAAATGTACTATTTATACAAGATTTTAATTAGTACATTGTCTATGTAAAGAAATTCATAATTGTTATGTTTCAAACAACTTAGAATATAGCTATCATGGTTGTCAAAAATGTGTATCCAATTTTAATATACAGGCCTATATTAAACTATAAAATAATTAATCAAAATCTAGTTATAATTATTAAAACATTGTCTCAGATAGTAATTATTGTAATAATTTTTAATCGGGAAAATAGGATTATTTATCGTGAGTCGATATATTTTTATATAAATATAATACTTAGATAACAATCTTAACTCTTTAAAAGACACAACATCTACCTTTGATAAAACTCACATTGAGTACTGTATAAAATATGTAAAGTTACTATTACCTCGTAGAACCAATTTGCTCTTAAGATGACACAAACCGACGGCTATGAATTCAATATATAAGCTTCACTCTCCATTTTGATAAATATGCTCCACCACTTCGTTTATAGATGGCACCTATAACTCAATAAGTTCTAAGTTTTGGCTGGGAATGTTTGGAAGTCTGGCTGTCTAAAGAAATTACCCACCATTTGATACTGTATAAGGAAGTACCTCACCTATCTATACAGTAAGTGTCATCATTCTTGAAAGTAAAATTTAGATTGCATCCCGTCTCAGTGGTGTAGTTGGCTAACGCGCTAGTTTCGTGTCAAGCTGGATTGCCGAGGACGAGGAGATCGAGGCTCGAATCTCACTCGGATGAACTGGGAGTGGTTTTTCCTAAATGGTTTTCTACTCTGCCTCTACGCAAATGTGGCTTCACCTAATCTGTATTTAACCACCCCAATTCCTAGTCCATTAGCGTTATTAGTACATAAGCGTATACCCCAAACGGGTAGTAAGGTGCGGTGCTAAATATATAAGTATATACATTTGAAATCAGATCTTCTCAATTCATCAAATAACAATATCTACAGTCTTAACTCATATTTATTCAGTCCTTACTAAAGATATATTTAAAACGTTTTCTAAAATTTTAATATATATATATATATAATAATATTGCAAATTCAAAAAAACTGTACAGAGTACGACAATACCATTAATACCTTCACTATATATTATCTTATAATTTATGATTAAAAAAATTAATAATCAGCAATCAGTAAGCTACCTTTTAATTATTTTCTCTTAAAAAGTAAACATAAAATTATGTTGTTAATAACCTGAAACACACTCAAATCTAAATTTTAAAATAATTCATAAGGTTCTTTTTTTATTCAAAATTTTCAAAAGCCAGTTAAAAGTAAACTTAACCCAAATAAATTCTAATTTGATAAATAAACATTCCTCACCAAGAAGTTTTAAACGAAAATTATATTTTGGAACCATTTTCAAATTTCGAGAGTCATTCATTATCAAACAACGTTCAAATAATGATTCTCCTAAAAGCAAGTAGGCAGTTTTATCAGCTAAAATACCCTACAAATATCCATTTTGAGTCAAATCCTAATATCTATTTTCAAAATATTTCAATTTTTTAAATTTTAAATTATTAAATACTCTTGATTTAATGTTTCTTTAAAAATTAAAAATATTTTTATGTTATGTAAGAACTCCATAAATATTATAAATAAAAATTTAAAAAATCACTTTAACCATCTTAGAAAAATTTTGAGTTCTCAAAAACCAGTCTTTATCAAACAACCCTTCAATTGAGAGCTATAAGTAAAATCGTGATTCACCCTATAATAATGACCATATACCTTCTAAATATCAGAGCGATATAAATCAAACTATTTTGGCTGTAGCTACAGACATACAGGTGGATAGACAGTCCGACAGATGGGTAGTCAAACGGAAATGTAAGACAAAATTTTTAATTTTGGTCAACATTAAACGTAAGGATCCATCATTTTCAAGAAATTAAAAGTCGTTATGATTACAATAGATGCTTTATAAGATAATAAAAACATTGGACAGAGGATTCCCTTGAAAATAGAGCTCTTTGAGACTGATTAAATGTGTCCTAAAAGAGAAATACCACTACTGAACGGTGTGTTTTGTTTTATAATGCAGTCTCAATGTAAGGTTTTCCTATCTATTCTTTTTTGTTTAACTATCTGAGAAGAATGCAACAAAAGAGTATGAAAGTCTTACAAAGTAATTTACTTTTTCAACAAAATGAATAATAAGCTCTGTATTGTGTTCTACCTTACTAATTAGAGTGGAATTATTCATAAAATGATATTTCTAATTATCATTAGGTAATTGCTCAAAATAGGTACTTTGTTTTTTTATTCCCTCTTACTTAGTTGAATTGATGTATATTGACAAAATAAATTTCTGTACAAATTACCGTGACCTTTCATTTGTCACAAAGGAAGTTTCTCTAGTTCGTATTTTATTTTTCACTAGAAATGTAGTTTATATTCATCTGAGAATTACTTCTAATTACTTAATACTGTTTTGTGTAAAGTGCAGCGTATGTTAGAAGAATGACAATGTTTAAATTAAATAAACAACAGCTGCGACTAATTTTTTTTCGTCATTACATTTTAATCTCATGTTTAGTCGAAATATTTAATTAGCTTTTCCGCATCCACTAAAATAAATACATTTGTTTTCTCATCATGTTTTACAGTTCCTTCTAAACCCTTCCTTCACCTCTGACAAGACATCTTGTGAATGTGGGGAATGCCAGGCCTCCACCGTGGTTCGGATTCCACGATTAAACTGTAGGTCCTTCATTTCATCTCCGAATCACCTTACCATTACGCATTAGCGTAAGTGCGTATAACCCGAACGGATAGTAAAACGTGGTGCTAATAATAATAATAATAATAATAATAATAATAATAATACAGTTCCTTCTGAATTTCCACATGTAATTTAACTAATGGGAAATGTTTGTGAAATTTGGAAAATAAGGGAAATGTACCCTTAGTTTACCCTGAAAGGAAGCAGTGTTACATTGACATATTACAATATGACCAAAACCAGATTCAGTGGACAAATTAGTAGAGGCGTAGCTCTCATGTGACCCTGTCCTGATGATAGGAAGATCAATGTTAAGAGTCCCATCCAAGTCTACTGAGAGTGTTTATTTTCCTAAATCGAACTATCCTTCCACGCAAATTACCTCTAAAATGCTTCCTTCCTCATCCTGAACAGGTATTGACCTGGAATCAAAAAATTACCTTGTCTGATTAGCTGTACCCTAGTGTAATTCGTCAAGGTAAGCTTGCTACCTATCCTATCAGGGCGAACGGAGTGTGCGTGCATTTATCTGGAAGGAGAGAGGAAAACCACTTATAAATCATTAATTATGTTTGCAGCTTAACACATTATATATAAATTTACCCTTTAAAGCGCACTACCCGCTTTTTTTTAATAAACTTAAACTCATACTGAAGTTTTTTTTATGAGAGTGGCAGTTCTAAGGCTTCAAAACTTTTAAAACGATTATTATCAACTGTCGAAGTCTACTGTGACACTGTTAAAAATGACGTAATTTGTTTTAGGAAAGCTATTTTTTTACCATTTAAATTATTTTTATAACTGAAAACTTTATACTTTTAATTAAAAAATCTGAATAATTTAATGCTATATGTTGAAGCCTTTCACCCCTATATTAGAGTAAATATTATGTTAAAATAGCAACAAAAAAACTTGTTTTTTATTTTTTAGGCTTTGGCCCAGCCGATGTGTTTATTTAAATAATGATTAATTAATAAGCTTGATCCAAAAAATGTGGGATTACCAGTAGAGTCTAGAAACCGACCACAAACAATTTAGTCTATCACGTATCCTAAATATAAGCTGTTGAAGCTACACCCGAAACGTTGTAGATTATTAGGCCCTATTACTTGACTGCCAATCAAGACCGAAAACACTTATTACCAATTTTACTCCTCAGTTTTCTTCCATCCGCATCTCAGTATCCAGTCTTTACGCAAATATATATTAATTTTGCTGATGGAGTATTAATAAGGAAGGTAGAATTTTATAGATAATGTACCCACATTTATGTGAAATAAGAGTATGAAGACATGAAGGAAATTACACCCTCGGTACACCAGGCCAAGGTTCGAGTCCCAACCTCTGTGTCACCAGAAAATCAGATTAAATGAGCTTAAGACATTTAGGTTGGTATTCTTAGTGGAGCGATAGTATGGTCCCGAGCACACTATTGCTCCAACTTTTTTAATTTATGATGACGCAAACAAACCCACGCTAGTGTCCACTTAGCATCCACTTAATCAAATTCTTGCATACGGACCTTGGACCATGCTCACACCAGAAAACATCTTAAATAATGCGTGATTCATGAACGTCTGCAATGAACGTTCGTGTTGTGGTAGATAGCACCCTTAAAAGTATTATTATTATTTTTTAAATAAAATGAACCTCTGCCTTGATCGAATGTACACATAAACGTGACATCGAGAAAGCATTTCCTAGCCTCGATCGAGTGAGCATTTCCTTGAATTGTGGGATTGCCTATAATTCACACACCTATACACCATCGTTTGGATTTTGCCTATTGGTTGTTTTTTTTTCTTTCTCTTCATAAGTTTTGAAGTTTATATAGGAGAAAAGGGAAAGAAGGGTATCTTTTCAACCGACCCTATATAAAAACTAGTAAGGGGGTGGTTTGTTTATAGGATTGAACGGTACTGCGATGCTGGGATATGCAATATTTCTTCATTCCTATCAACCAAGAGACGGAGGATAGTAAACTCAATTTTAGATTCCTTCCCCCCCTTCCTTACTTCTGCCAATTTTTTTCGATTTTGTCTCTCAATATATATATATATATTCTGATCTATTCCGCTGAAAAAAAAACTCCCTTGTGAATGTGGCCCCTAGATACTATATCTAGTAGCTAACCACCCTTCTCTAGTTTGGAAGAGCTACTTTACTCAACCCCCCCACCTTCAACCATGTTTTAGCGAGTATCCCTTCCCCTTATGCTTCCTCCTGCCTCGCTCTCCACAGTATTAACATCTGAACAAACAAAGATATTGCTAAGCTATAGAGGGGGAGGTTATCCCTCCTATTTCCATTTTCCCCTGTTCATATAAATGTCGTTAAACATTAATCCTCGAGATGAGACCGGGAACGCTCCGGAGACACTTAGCGCATGCGCACTCAGGGTTTTTAAACTTTTCCTTCTTTCTGTATTCCCTTCCCCCCTCCCCCACTCCCTCCCTTTTATCCAGTTATATTTTATCAGAACATCACGGCCGAATAGTTTCCAACTGATTTGGATATTGTTCGCTTGGATATAAATGTATTTTAGATCTTATGTCAAAAAAGGGGAAATGACTAAATATGGTATAGATCGGTATATTTATATTTTATCATAATTTTAACTCAACTACCCTAAAAACTAAATAACCACAACTTTATACAGTATACATCACCATTTAGAGTATATAAACAAAATATTTTAAGTAGTTTATAATTGCAACGTTATCTGGAAGATATCTATTATTTTTATTCAATCGTTAAGTATTACTACCTGTTCAAACATGTTACTAACTCTATAGGGGTACGGATGAGAAAATAAGTATTTTAGAGCTAATCTACTTGCATTTGCGTTAAATGAGAGCGAAAAAACATTTAGGAAAAACCACCGTCAGTAGATCAGACTGGGATTTTAACCCCGATCTTCCTTTCATAATCAGGAAATTTTAACAAGAGACCATTCGGCCACTGAAGTGGATTGCAGGCTCTTGTGGTAAAATTTATTCGAGTCTGTTTAATTGGGCCCATTTTGTTCGCCACCTTGTGAAGGTTTGGGGAAGGCGGGATTGATTTTGGTGAAAGGGATGGTGGAAAGGGCTGATGTTACCATATGTGGTTTGGGTCCAGGTCCCTGCATGATTATGGGTCCTTAAACTATTTACAAAAAATGTGAAATTTTGAGGAGCACTTTAGGCTACTCTGTGAAAGCTAGCGGATAGCTTTTATTGTACCTAGGTCCATGAGCTCTAGGTCTGTAAAATGAGCCATTTTATACTCTCATATGACTTACCTAAGTCCAACAATATTCACCTTAGTATTAAAATCCTTATGGAATTATATATATATATATATATATATATATATATAT
>CABFOV010001001.1:93504-126945 GCA_902141375.1 Timema poppense
ACACACACACACACACACACACACACACACACACACGTCTGAAACTCACATCTTACTGAGATTCCAATGCATTCACTGTTCGGAGCGTTCTTGTAACGTAAACATTCCAACACAATTAATGTGATTCAGTGTCGGCTAAAACCGTTATGATGAAGCATGCGAGCGTTTTAATAAGCACACGGAAATTAATTATTCACGAGCGCCATTTCGAAAGAGAACCAAGGGAAGAGTGCAATAACGAGGAATACCTGTGTATATAATTATAATATCTTGCGCGGTGTATGACTCATTATTTATAAGGGATTTAATGTTTCTCACGGCATTCACACAGCTTCAAATGTTTGATGGCACGTATTCTTACACACCTTAATAGTTTTTTGTTGGATTAAGACATAGGTGTACATATATATATAGATATATCTCACCATGAAAAAGTTTTCAAAGCCCAATCAGATGATAATAACCACAGTGATTTTAAATTTAGTTAAGTAACAAATTAATCCACACTTCCCTATTCTTTATATTAATTTTGTCATTATGAGTACACTTTTCTCTTCTAGACATGTTGTGTTTTCATGGGCTTATAAAGAAGGGGGCCTGGGGGTACAAATGTACGTCTAAGAATTTTTATTGGCTAAAGGTATAGTGAAATTTTTTAGTAGAGCCTCCTTAGAAAAAATAGCTTTATTATCCCTTAATATGTGATATTATTGATAACAATTGGATTGATAACTCTTGGACATGAGGAAAACGATAGACATGGATGCGTCACATAAACACTATTAAAGGCAGATTCACACAGAACGCTAAACTAAGATTGGTTCTGCTAACTGTTTAAAAAAAAATAGCGGAACATATATTTAAATCACTGACCACCACAATAATCAATGGTAGGTGGATATAGCCTTGTGGGCTACGGTTTGCTGTGTTTTTTCCTTGTGTATCACTTCCAGGGGCGTTTCTTCAAGCGTTCCCAGGGTAAACAGATTTTTTTTCTCTAAACTGTACCTGTGAAGGTTCTCTTGACCCAAACATTTATTGGCCAAGTATAAACGAACATACATCTCCCCTCTCCATGTGAGGTGTTTTGCACAGATCCTACGAACGCTTTGTATAATGTAATACCTAGTGTTTGAAATACTATATCAAATTTACAAATAAACAAGATCTTCTTACCTTGGCCACACTCTTACACACAACACTGATCATTTGACATTTTCACTTTTCAACTTTATCCACCATAGACATCCGAAATTCCAATAAATAAACAAACCGTTTCCATAGCGATTGATTGTCAAATAAACAAACCCGGTAGAAAATACAGTCGCATTGAATTGCGAAGAAACTTATTTGAGAGTTAGAAAATATACTATATTCACGTTCACTTATTCCATACACTGATACATGTCACTTTAGACATGTGGTATCAAATTTGACGGCAATAGGATGAATATACCAACCCTATATTGGTATTTTGGGTGCTATACTATATTTTTATTAGTACGATTCAACCATACAAATAGATAGTTGGTATATAAAAAACCGACAAACTATTTTCAGTTTATAGATTTGTGATAGCTAGATTAAAAGAGAGTTCCCCCACCCCCCAATCCAACAAGACTGTAATCTGCACCAATTAGTACATTGACCAAAGGCACCTGTCTCGTCTAGTTGGGCTTTCGGGGCTCAAATTGGGTGTGGGTGTGCTAGGGCAGCGGTTTTTCAAAATGTGCTCCTTGAAGCTCTTGGGCTCCTCAAAAGTTATCTCAGATTCTGTAAGGCAAACTTAGATTATCTATTTATGTTTTTCTTATACTTTAAAATAGCATCAGTAATTAGAATTGCCAGTTTTTTTCAAATATTAATCTAGTATGTTTGCCAAAGGCGAAGCCAGAACATGTGATGCTTTTAATTTGTTTGGTAATTTTTACGTGTAAAATTTAACTGTCGTTATTAAATTTTCATAGTATTAGTTTAAACATTTTCTTAAGGACTCTAACCTGTATTTTTTCAGGTACAAAGGCTTCTTCGGTCTAAAAAGTTTTGGAACATCTGTTCTAGGGTGTTCCTTGTAATTTGTTTTTCCACTCTTCCATGGAAAAAAAAAATATGTACATTTTATCTAAAGTGCTAGCTTATCAATGCGACTATACGGTAAGCCCAGACGGTTAGTAAGGCGTGTTGAAATAAATATAAATGATCTGCTTTCCTCCATTGGATCTATCCACCCCCACTCCCTTCTTCATCTTTGTCCCCCTCCCCAATCCAAATTACTACATAAAACCCGACCTAAGTTCTTATTTATGAACAATGTTCTCATATTTGTAATGAATTTTTGTATAAAGGTATACAGAAAAAAAGTTTTCAAGGGCTGTTTGGTTGAGTTGATTACGAATGAAGAAGTAAACAGTGTCGCCGCGTGGTGACAAGCTACCGCACTAAGAAGTGTAAGTGCCTCCTCATTGTTCGCGGAGCTACCGCGCGTTCAACTCTAAAACAGGAAGAAAGTGACGTAGAGTTAGTTATAAAAGAGGAGGAAGGAGAGAGAGTGTGGGTGGCTTTTGCTAATGGCAGGTCCTATTGTTCTTCTCGTGTCCTTGTGCAGGCTGCCACTTAATAATCGTGGATGTAGGACGATTGTCTCCACGGCTCAACGCCCGGTTTTCTTAACATTCATAGCCCAAGAGGGTGAGATTGGTTTTATGCTACTTGGGTTTTACAAACAAAAACCAAATAATGAAAAAACAACTGTGTTTGAGATGAGATTATTTATTTGAGGGTAAGAAGACGAGTTGATTAATTTAAGGAATTGTTTCTGGTTTGTGAAGCTTTGGGAATCCTTGAAAGTGTTTTTTGTTGCTTGTGTTTTATATTAATCTTATTACAGTGGAAAATCAATTTTACAATTATAATTAAATGACACTTTTATACATGTAGAACTTTTTATGGTATTATTTACATAAATATATTGTTTTTAACTAAGGTGGACATGATTATATTTAACTCAATAACATACACACATTTTTATGTTTAACTAGATTCTCTGCCTAGTGGGAATTTAAACACATTTTAGAAAAAATAGACATTTTGTGGTTAACATTTTATATAATTATTATTTTATAAATGATGATAATATATTTTTTTTAAATGACAGCAGAATATAATATGACATGACGTGTGAAAATGTGAAAATAGATATAGTAAATTTTGTATCTCTGAAATATATCCATTGGTATGAAAATCGGAGAATATATATTTGAGATTTTTTACTTTAACTTTAATTTATAATATTTTTAAACTGTTAAACCTTTGTTTAGTATCTGGAAATAAAATTAGTTTGCTGTAATAAACGTTGACTTTACTTTTTAATGAATAGGCATATAAAAGGTGGAATTATTTTTTGAGCAATTACTTCACATGATATCACACTTTAGACTTTGTGCGATAGGCTCTATAGAAAACCTATTTAATTTTGTTTGCGTCGCTATTAATTTAGAAAACTCTTCTTTGTTATTATCGAAGTGGATACTATGATAATTATTTTAAATTTTTTTTGTTGTAGTAGGCCCAAATAATGCTTTAAATTTCCACTAGCTCTGTCAGCATATATCCACTGTCCAAATTCTCTGGCAGCAATTCTAATTAGATAAACCAAATATTCATAACAAGATGTGTCCATTAAATCATCACGTTATCTCATATACATAATGTATTGAACAAATTTTAATTTGCGCGTGTGCCAAACTATACAATATCTCCCACTTTCGAAATAAAATTATTAATTAATCACACTACTCCAGTTTCAAACATGAAATTACCCTAAAATAATTTGTATTTATAGATAGTTCAAAACGCAATACGTGTTGTACATCATGTACACTAAATTTCAATTATAATTACTCATAAGTTAGATTCTAACATCATGTAGCTGCTAGTTTACTAGATAGTATAAAGCAATTCATCTAATTAATTTTAAGGATGTGTTATTATCTAAAATTATCAAAATAACTTTGCTACTTTAAAAGTCTGAAACTAAACTTTTGACAGTGTTTTTGTTTTTAGTTGAATTAGAGAATGACAGGAAACTTAAAAATATATAGAGCCTTCAAAAATATAAATAAATGGTGCTAATTTATAACTACTCTTAAATATCTTTAAAAATATTTATAATTTACCTTTAATGTTCTGCGCCAGAGATGTATGTTTGGATGACAACGATATCTGACAGCTAAAGATTATAAATACTTATGTTTTTACATATTCATACGTCAAGTCGAGGGATTTGCAGCTTTCACCTTTTTATAGCTATTATCAATACCTTTAAAATTGCAATAATAAAATAGTAACATGTTATTTGTACAACACATCTTGAAACTAGCAGATTTCTATTATTATTATTATTATTATTATTATTATTATTATTATTATTAGCATCGCGTCTTACTACCCGTTCAGGTTATACGCACTTACGCTATTGTGTAATGGTAGGGTGATTGTGAGATGAAATGGAGGACCTACAGTTTAACGTGGAATCCGAACCTCGGTGGAGGCCTGGCATTCCCCACATTCACAAGATGTCTTGTCAGAGGTGAAGGAAGAGTTTGGTAATCAGATAAATCTGTGCCGGAACTGAGGATTGAACCCCGGCCGCCAGCACAGAAGTCTGACACCTTACCCCTAGACCGCCAGTTCACCCAGATTTCTATTCAATATGGTACAAAACAAGGAATAAGCTGTACCTTTTTGTTACCAAGTAAAACTCTCTTCATAGACTGGTCTGTCCATAACTGGGATATTGGGGTACGAATCCCGGTTGGGTGTAATGAGGCAAATCTTTATTAATTCTTTTAAAATAAGATTTTCTTGATCTACCTTTTAACAGTATTTTGTGTTTATTGGTATATGAATATAAATTGTAATTTTTTTGTAAAAATAAATAAAATAAATATTCAATTGGAATATATTTTTTGATAAATCAGAATTTTGGCTAGTCACGATTCATATAAATGGGTTTCTAGTGTAGCTAATAAAAATAAATGTTTGGTACTTGAGGCCAGAAAACCATGGTTCAAAACCCTTTTCATATGTGAGAACTTCTTAGCTAATATTTTTTATTGAACTTTTCTTTTAACTTTAATACCTTTAAAAGCTTATATCTCAGTTTTAAATATGCTTTTTGTTTCATACGTATTATTACAATGAATTTGTTAGAATCTAGGCTAGTTAAAACCAAACTAGGCATGTCAAACATGATTCTTTGATACCTAAATACCCTCGATTCTTACTAGTGAGGAATGATTTTACGAAATTATTTTCATATTACTATTCTCGATACTTCTATTTTTAGCTTTTTTCTAAGCATCGCGTCTTAAAACACATTGGGGTTAAGTGCTTATATACTAATTACGCTAATGGCTTTAGGGTTTAGAAGGACTATATATTTAGATTAAGTGTAACCACATTTTCCTGGAGCGAGATTGGAGAACATCTTTGAAAAATCCCTCTCAGAGCACCTGACCAAGATTCGAACCTCGATCTCCACGTCATTGGCAGTTTCGACTAATGCAAGAGTAGTGCGTGGACCATACGGCCGACGAAGTGGGCGATTAATAAATGAATGAATGTAAGTAATAACAACTAAGAAAAACGGCAAAATTCAAGATTAGTAGTAGATAATCTTTATATTAGTGTATTTGCTATTACTTTCGTTATATTTTGTTTCAATTAACGAGCCTATTTGGTGTATTTAAAGTACTTTGGCTTTCAAAAAGCGTTTATTAGACCATTTTAAAATATTTATAAATGTTTGACTACGTGATGCCTTACTTGTAGTTAAAAATAGATGCTTAGGGCCTACTATAATAACTTCTAATTATTTTATTAATTGTATATGATATGATTAATTACATGGTAAAATCGAGATATATCTGTGTTAAAATTAAAAATGAATTGTTTTTTTACTACTTAATCTTTATAGGTGTTTTTCCTTTTTATGAATTTGAATAAAAATGTTTTATATGAGGTTGGATGCGTGGAAAAATAATGAAATATGAAATGTTCAAGAGTTGAAAAATCGAGGTTCATCTTAAGAGTCGGAAACGAGAGAAACGGGTGTCGTTACATCTTGACCAAAAGAACCATTACGCATTGCACCCACCTAGATTTGAGCCTTTATGTCTTCCTTAAGTGAAAAATTCAGTCTCTTGCGAGTCTGGTGCCTTAACTCACACTACCAGCATTGGTGGTCACATGGCTTAAAGCGTCACTCTCAAGAGGGGGATATCGGGGCTCAAATACCAGTAGGGTGTACTGAGGATTTATTTTAAAAATGGTTTTCCACGCACCCTCTATACAAATTCGGATACGTTTCCTGTAAGCCCAACCTTACTCATCCCTAACATTTTTAGCATAATTAGTACAAATTCATACAACCCGTATGAGTAGTAAAACAAAACATGTTGATAATATGTATTTTACATCACATGACCATTTACCAGTATTGGTATTACTGGTAAAATTGAGGTTTGAGTGTAGCGGACGCGAATTAAGGTGATTAGCCATTTTCACTAGACATGGGAACAAATGGTTATCTTCAAGAGTTTTCTATTTTTTTTCAATTTTCTTCTCGGAAACGGTTTGTTAAACAATAGAAGCATGTTGATTAAGCTATACTTTTAATATAGGCCTACACTCCTCTATAATTTTAACAGTGATCAAATATAAAAAATATTGACATTCTTCAACAGAAAAATGCCGGCTTTATAACAAAAAAATTAGAAAATGGAACATTTAATAAACATTTATACATTATCTTAGAAGAGGTGTTGAAAATGTTACTGTAAAGATCTCACTCGTTCTCGAGAACTGATATTTCCAAACGTATGATTTTTCCGCGAGACCTGTCCGGTAGCCAACGCCATCTACTGTTTCCGTTATCCTTTTGTTCTGGTTGGCGCGGAAGGATACTTTGGTCGGTTGGGAAGTCACGCAATGCCCTTCACCCTCCCTCCCACCACCTTCCCACAGAATAGGTTTTAAACTTGAGCGTGAGAGGGTTAAGGGCCTTAAGTGCAGTGTTTATTCATTATTATGGTAACATTTTTTTGTTCAAAATATATCAAATATTTCTTCAGTAGAAACATGGTTTAATTTTCTGCAGGTGGTTATCTAAACAGTTCTTGAATATCAGTCATGAAAATAGCAGCAGTTGAGAAACTTTTTAAATAAAGAGAAACAGTTGTCATCAAATTCCAGGACCCTAATTACAAATATTAAAGCACTGTTGATACCACCATGTGAAGAAAATTAAACTCTCCATTCACACACTGAAGGAATCTTTGATTTATTTTGGCAAAAAAACCAAATGTTTTGTTATAAAAACTGCAAAAGCATTGACCTTTTTTTTTCGCTTCCCCCTACACTCCCACCTTAAACAAAGTCACCCTAGTAGGACACGTATAAACCGTCACTCTATCTGATTTTGCTAGTGAGGGACTGGGTAAATGAATCGTTAGCTAGATCCAGTCCACTTCCTCCTAAAGTATTATATTTGGGACGGTAGTATCATTAGACCCTGCCGTCAGGAAGGAGGGGGAAAAAAAGAGAAAGAGAGGTCAGTTGGAACCATGGAGAATGATACTATCAAGGAACTTCGTTCCTAAAAACCCCTCCTTTTGCTCTTCGGCCAGCATCCAAATCTCCCCTCCCCCCTTTCCTCTTCCACCCTCAATACCCCCCCAACTTAGCCTCCCTCTATCCATATTACGCATTACACCAATGGAACGAACCTCCTAAAACCTACCAGGGAACCCAGGATTACATACAAACAGGGCATTCATTGCGATCCTTATCGCTGCGAAAGAGGACCTCCCGTTTTACATACCCGTGTTTATTTTCAGGATTATCAACCGTATCTCTTTTACCCTCCATCCCCGTCGCACTTCCCAGACGCCCCTAACACCGGCTGGTAACCCTTTACCAACCCCCTCTAACTAGGTACTTCTAACAAGCCAACCCTCGACCAGGAAGGTTTTAGCCATGTAATAAACGTACGACCTATAGGTATAACGTTATCTGACAAGGGTAAGTGGTTTTTTATCACTTTGTACGCGTGCTTTAAAATATTATTTGTTTCTGTATTGTTTTTTTTTTATGAAAATAAGGTTTTGGAATTAAATTGATATTTAATTTTTTCTTGATTTTCTCAGACCTATTATCTCATGGCCCGTCGGAAAAATAAACTATTGTTATTGTAAAAAATAAAACATAATACGAGGTAGTCTTACGTAAGCAAATGTCTCCAATTCGTATAATATCTCTGCAACTTTTTGAAATGCGAAATAACTGATGATTGCAAATTTGTAGGACTCTTAGAAAATAAAAAATAAGAGTTAAATTTTAAATGTATAAAACTATTAGCTATTGAGCTATAAATAAATATATTATTTAAAGAAAAGTTTTGGAAATGTGAGTTGATAGTTATGCTATTTTTCGAACAAACATATTACTTTTCCCTTAATATGTTTCTGTAACATTGCATATTATTTTATTTATGCTACATGATGGAATGTGATAGTCTTTTTACATAATGTTCCTACACCAATGTATATTCTTTAGTTTCTCATATAACGAATTTTAGGTAAATATCTCCATTTTTAGGTAAAAGAGCGACACAGACTTTGCGGTGAAATAAAAAAATTAAACAAAATTTTTTGGAATACTTTCTTTGAAATAATTTTAATTTTTTTTACTCAAAACAAATTAAATTTAAAATCTTTTTAACATTTTTTAAAGTGATATGAGCTCTTTAAAATAATGTAAGAACTTTTTTTTCCCCCTTTTAATGGCTCTTATAAATATTCAACATTTCCTTTGAAAAATTAAGCATGCCCCGCTGCGTTTTCTACGATCCACCCTTTATACTTGTATCTGTCAAAACCAGCCGGGGTTGTTTCTGCTTTGAATCGCCGTCTGTAAGAAATAAAAAAAAAATCACCTTTAAATTTGATGAATGGATGTGGATTTAAAACGAACTAGAAATCCAAACTTAACATGTCATGAGTTTCACAAGGTTATCTTTTTTGTTTGTTATTTTTCTTGATGATATGTGGTATCGAAATAAAATCATCATGTCACTCCCACTTTTTATATTTTTTATATGAGCTTTCTTTCTATTACTCCGAGGTATCTACATATTTACACTTAAATCATTACGTCATTCCTTACCTTGTTTTATTTTTTATGCACACTACCTTATTCTCTTTCCGGGCTATCAGAATATAAACTACACAAATGGAGTTAGAATTAAAAAGGTGGATTTTAGAAAAATGTAACCACATTTTCATGGTGGATGAAAACAAGAGAGATTGGTAAACAGTTTTGATTTAAAAAAAAAGCTTAATTGCACACAATTAGTTGGATTTCGAATCTCAGCATCCCCTTCAACGGAAAATTCTTGCATTACAAGATTAATGTATTTGTCTGTATGACAATGGGTATGGGTCACTTTTACTTTCTCTGAGTGTTTTTAATAAACCCTAATACGAGGAGGAGGGTTATTTGCACCTGAAACAACTTTCGTTGGCTCCCCTACTTTTGATCCAAGCGACGACTCTGTTTTGATCCAATAAAGATTCGACCGAAAGGGATTGGTCGCTGTCTTAAGTTAGACCTTTACACAATTTATCTTAACTGAGCCTTATGTAATATTAAAAAACTCATGAATTAATAATAATTACTATAACAATTAGTAGCTATATTAACATACCTCACCATTTACATGTTACTAGAGTTACTACAGCATTTCTAGTAGTTATGTGTTTAACAGTATACCTCAATCACACTATGCCCTCATAGTTACTACAATCTTAATATTTCTCTTTGATATTAAAGTAGAGAGCTTTCCTATAATATCTACCTGGAAATAAAGTTGATATTTGTCCTTGGTGGTCAATATTGGCAGAACACAAGTTAATTATATATTCAATAGTATACATTATTCATATATATAACAATAGTTTGAGACGTTATTCTCGCAATATATGTCAAAATGATTTCTAAAAGCCCTATATTTTGTCTAATTTTCATGAAAACTGGAAGCTTGTGTTGCCACACAGGCAAAGAATAGAATATTTATTTGTCTATACCCGCCTCTGTGGCGTAGTTGGCTAACGCGCTTGTCGTGTTGAGCTCGACTGCTGAGGACGGGGAGATCGAGGTTCGAATCTCGGTCGGATGAACTGGGGGTGGTTTTTCCTAAATGGTTTTCCACTCTCCATCCACGCAAATGCGGGTTCACTTCCTCTAATTCAACCTTCCCAAGTCCTAATCCATTAGAGTAATTAGTACTTAAAGTGTATAATCCGAACGGGTAGTAAGACGCGGTGCTAAATATTATTATTATTTGTCTATACGTTCATAGTTGTTTAAACGATAATACTAAGAGATATAATACCTTAATCCATAAATAAATATTGGAAGCTTTTGATAACTCTTTAAATGCCCTCTTCAGCTCAAAAATCAAATTAGAAATAGTTCTAGAATGCCAAGTTTTAGTGACTTTAAATCAATGTTAGTGGTATAAATAGTGCATCCTATGAAAATGTTGGATTATATCGTTTTTCCTAAGTTCAAAGAATGCTCATGAGAAATTTTGTTTTTGTTGGTCATCTTATTTTTCAGTAATCGAGGAAATAACAGACAGATGTATAAAATGCCAGACCATTAATTTAAATAAGTACCTTCGCTCCACTTGTTTAATTATTGTTATTATTATTAATATTATTAATAAGTGGTATATGGTGACTTGGCGGTCTAGGGGTAAGGTGTCGGATTTCTGTGTTGGAGGTCAGAGGTTCAATCCTCGGTCCCGGCACAGATTTATCTGATTACCAAACCCTTCCTTCACCTCTGACGTGTATTAATCACAACTAGTGAATAAGTGGAATTCCATGCCTCAAGCGTGGTTCGGATTCCACGTTAATCTGTAGGTCCTCCATTTCATCTCACAATCACCCTATCATTACGCATTAGCGTAAGTGCGTACAACCCGAAAGGTTAGTAAGACTTGATGCTAATAATAATAATACTAATAATAATGATAACGTTACCCTAATCTAAAACCTCGTCTGTCTAATTTACATTAAAGTTTATTTTCAGACGATAAAATGTTTCGTGGCCCATCTGGTAAAATGTTTTGTAGAATGTTTTGTAGCTCGGTAAATAACATGAGAATATTTATATGAAGGTATCGCCGCCCTCTCTTTAAAGTCAATGGAATATTTTCGGGACAAATACAGGCCCGCTTTGATATTGGCTGCAGTTGAATTGAGTTTTAGAGGAGTGCTTTTATTGGGAAAACCTCGAGGATCCAAGAGTAAACATTTTGTTTTCGTGCTCTGCGTTTCATTACCCGTCTATGTAATACGTAAAAATAGAATTTAATATTAACTATTCGTATACAATTTTTGTAAGTAAGAGGACGATATTACCTATGTGTTTTTTAAAGTCACCGATGAGGAACATTCATATTAATTCAATAGATGAATTATAAACTAGTTAATCTTAAAAGAAAAAAACCTCAAGCTTACATTTACAAATGTGCTGTGACCTATAAAATATTTATGTTTCAAGAACAACAATAATTTAAAAGTAGTTCTGGTATAATTTTTTTTTTAGAAATATATCTAGCATAAATTCTATATACGAGTCATTCTAAATAATAAGGTTGAGGAGGATATTTTAGAGGAATTGCGTACACTCGCATTAGCGGATAAAAGGAATGTAAGGAAGCAATGATTAATAAATCAAATGAGTAAAACAAACCTTTGGAGACTATTATCAATAATTATCGAATATTTTCTCCAGGGCTGTGGAGCCGGTACACATGTCTTGGACTTCGACTCCTTCATAAATGGCTAAAGTATATTAATAATTAATCAATCACCAATTTATTGCATTAAAACTCTCATATATAGATTACTTAGTGGGAAGCTTTTATTGGCATTGTGAATTTATAATTGAATAAATGTGTTAATACAAATTACAAATCTTGGTGGTAAAGAATAAAAAAAGTAAAAAAATGAAATGATCTAGCTACCATATATTGTTATAATATTATACATTTTCTGGAGTTGGAGTCGGTGCATTTTTACTGGCTCTTACTCCTCCCAAAATTTACTCAGACTCCCCTATTCAGGCTTTGACTTCCCAGCCCTGATTTTCCCAAGGCTGATGCCTTAGACAGTGTAAGCATCACTAATGGTAGCATAATAGTTTAGAAAGGCATCACCGAGACTCTAAATTTGGCAGCATTATTAAATAATCAATTTGGAGAAAGTCCTAAAAAATATAAGTACATGTTGCCTAATATTTATTTATCCTCAAATAAACCATTAATTTTTTTATTTTAATAATTATATAAAAAATGAGTTTGGGACAATTTTCGAAATAAAATCAATCAATAAGATATTGGTAAAGTCTGTTCAGCATAGAAATTATTTTCTGAAAGCCCTTTTTCCCTACCAGAAATCAATTATATAGTAGATTATTGGTAGGAAAAAAAACCCTTTAAAAGAATTATACCTACCTTGAATGGAGTATAGGAAGTCCTTTTTAAAAAATACCAAAATATTTGTTGCAGTCAATATTGATAATCTTTTACTATATTATCATTAATATTGTTTCATAGACTACTTTCCGTATCAATAGTTGTAAATGGTTTTATTGGATTTCACATCTGTCACTAAAATTTATTTCTTTTCTAATTTAAAATGTATTTAGCCTCAACTGAGTGCATGAGAACTAAAGTCGATCTCTTTTAGTCTAGTTTTCCTACGATTCAGATTTCAGGGTCTAAATACAAAGCAGGTATAAGGTTGGCCACACAGGAAGAAGTATAACCTATGGTGACCTGGTGGTCTAGGGGTAAGGTGTCAGAAATCTATGCTGGCGGCCGGGGTTCAATCCTCGGTCCCGGCAAAGATTTATCTGATTACCAAACCCTTCCTTCACCTCGGACAAGACATCTTGTGAATGTGAGGAATGCCAGGCCTCCACCGTGGTTCGGATTCTACGTTAAACTGTAGGTCCTTCATTTCATCTCACAATCACCCTACCATTACACATTAGCGTAAGTGCGTATAACCCGAACGGGTAGTAAGACGCGGTGATAATAATAATAATAATATAACCTATTGAAAACAGTCCTCAAGACAGTTTTCCATATTACAAGTGATATGTAATGTACATTAGAGGAATATCTGCCAGATTTAGATTCCGAATCTGACTCGGAATTTAATAGCTTCCTTTTAACTTTTTTTTTAATATGTGATGATTTGAAAAAGTAAGAACATGAGAAAAAGAAATACCCACGTTGTTTTTATGTTATCAGTTGAAGTTCCAGACAGGCAATAGGCTATTTTTGTTTTGTTTCTTAGGACAGCGGCTTACTACCCGTTTGGGTTATATGCCTGTATACTAATTACGTTTCTTGTTTTAGGGATTAATAAGGTTATATATAGGAAGTGTACCCCTAATTGCGTGAAGGGAGAGCAGAAAACTATTTTTGAAAAACCTCCCTAAATACACCCGACCGAGATTTGAACCTTTATCTTTCCGTCACCGTGAGTCCACCCTAATGTGAGAGTAGTGCCTTAGATCACGCGGACTTCAAAGCGAGTAAGGATATGGCCAGACCGGGCGTGCGAGCGACTGAAAGATAAAATAGAACACATTGGTTGTAATGAGATGTGGGCACGATGGAGCGCGTGAGCAAGTTACCTGAGCGACGCGCTTGAAAGACAGAACTGATTATATTTCAAGTGCGTGAGCTCAAGCCGGAACATTCTAGTTTACAGGCGCAGGGCAATATTATTTTAGGTTGGTTCATTGAGTGATGGTAAAAAAAAAAAGTCAAATATGATATCTAATTAAGAAGTTTTCCTATTATTGATAGCTTTAGCACACTTACTACTAACGGCCTAATTTAATTAGTAAGACCATAAGCTATTTTATTTAAATATATATACATAGAATGATATATATGTAAAACTGATATGTTAGAATACTTCAATGTTATAATCCACGTAAACCTTTACAAATAATAATCAAAATTAACGGTGAGAAAGGATGAGAAATCCACAATAAATGACTTGTCAAAAACCATGCTCACTTTACTGAAACAGATTCGAACCTTTGCCTCCTCGTCAACAACTATCGAGAGCGATCTGCTAATCACTCTCTCGTTCTCCAGTTTAGCCACGCAGTCGCTCGCTCGCACGCTTGTCAGTCTGGCCGAAACGGGTAGTGGCCAGTTTCATTGACTGACGTACGACTCAAATGTGGGGATATATTAAGTACAGGATGACACCTACCTTGACCAGAATTGAATGGGCCAGTCTCGCATATGAAACAGGTCCATTCCTGTTTAGGTAGGTTTCGTCTCGTAGCCTATTTAGGATAGCGCCACACTGGCCCAAAGTATTTAGGGAATCATACCGACTGAACATATTTCAGGTTGATGAAATTCATAAGTTGATAAAATGACATCACGGAGCCTGAATACAACTCTCAAAAACCTATTGGAAGTAAAGAAAAAAAAAAAGCATTTTGTAAAATTGTGTGACGCCAGTGCAGAGGACACAGGAAAGCCTTATGACCGCTAAAACCAAACAAAGCAATGACAGAGCTGTTATTCTTATTCTGCATCGACGCTCTTACTGATGTGTGGTTGGTGTAGGTATTTTTCTTTAAATTATTTACTCATCCTCGAAACAAATTCGGTACACTTCCATTGAATTCAACCTTTTCAGACCTATCCCATTGGCTCAATTAAAATGAGTATACAACCTGATTCTTTTAGGAAGCCACCCACATTGGTGGCGTAGTTGGCTAACGCGCTAGTTTCCTGTTGAGCCAGACTACTGAGAACGGAGATGTCGTGGTTCGAATCTTGGTCGGGTGAACCAGGGGTGGTTTTTTCCTAAATGGTTCTACACTTTCCTTCCGCGCAAAAGCGGATCCATTTCTTCTCAATTCAACCTTCCCAATTCCTAACCCTTTAACTTATGACCCAAAAAATTAAACATAAAGATTTTAGGAAGCCTATTGTGGAAGGCCTCATTTTAAAATAGTCTTTCAATCAAAATCATGGTACAGTAAGGCATTGTGGAATAACACCTTATTTATTTAATAAATACTTTATTTACATTTTTGAAATAATTAAGTATAGGGTCACAATATCTTTATGTTTATTGGATAATAATCATCGATGCGGTAAATTGGCTGAGTAGTAGTTAGCAAATTATAAATACTAGGATAATTTAACCTTTTTTACCATAGCTTTATAATCAATAAAATGATTTTAGAATGTAAATCTGAATAATTAGATAAATCTTTAAGCTACAAAAGCTTACAGATTATTATTTATTTATAACTTTGAAAGTTACTAACATATTAATAATTAATATTTATACTAACAAGTTTGTGAGGGCAGTTAATGTACTCCAAATGGGCCCTTTCAAAGATAAATTATTCTTTTACTATCGTTTATTATGTTTATTATATAATAAAAATAATAATAATAAAAATAATAATTTTACAAAATTATCAGCCTTAGCTACTTCATTTTTTCCTTTCGTTTTACACTTTTTCCCATATTTTATGACTTTCTATTTTTATAGAATTACAAATTTTTTAATATATATTTTTTTTTCTTGATCTACCAAAAATCTACTTGTGACCTACAGTTAGAGAACCACTGCCTTAAAAGATATGTTGATAATTTTAAGATAACCAAACTATACTCTTTAAAAGAATTCCATTTGGTGTAAAAGAGCAGTAGCTTTTCATCTGAACCGTGTTGAGATGCGTATCTAGTCACATGAGCTACAAAATTAATGACGCATCACTTTTTTTTAATATATGTTTTCCCGTGCTTGAGATTATCGTGAAGATATTTTTGATATATTTCTATAATGTGGGAAAGTCTTCAAAAATGGTTTCAATATATTTCACATAATTTTTATCCGGTCGTATACACTAGAATCAATAACAAAAGCGACGACAAAATAGCTTTGACAGATCATCCAAGTAAAAATAAAATAAAAAATATAGGTAGATTCCGATTCGTCAAAAATTGATAGATACATTTCTTTGAATCAGGTATGTCAAGCTTTTGACACTAATCATGATTTGATGCGGGTCGTAAACACTACCTAGATTATGATTAAATATAAAACGATTAATTGAGCCGAAACTCGGAACCTTAGGAAGATGATAAAGAAATACTTGGAGCCTTAGGAAGATGATAAAGAAATACTTGGAGAGCTTTGAAATGTGAGGCTGGAAAGAATTGAGAAAATCTGGTGGACAGGCAGGCTGACAAAGTAGAAGTCCTAAGGAGAATGGGTGAAAGGAGAACCATTTTGGTTGTGATTCTTCGGTATAAATAAAACTGTATCGGACATATCCTTGGGAGGAACTGTCTTCTTCAATACGTCATAGAAGTAAAGGTTAGGAGAAAGAGGAGCTTAGGATAGAGCATTTAAATATTAGATGACTTGAAGGAAGGAATAAATTTCTGAGAGCTGAAGGAGGAGGCAGAGAACAAGACATATGGGCGGTCTAATTTCACTGACAAAATGAATGGATATGTTGTAAGACAGAAAACCTAGTAATTAATAAAAAATACCTTGTTCTTAAATTTATAAATGTCAAGGAAATACATTTTGGAAATTGTTATATAGGTGGGAAATACTATATATGAGGTCAGTACCAAAAACTGTTGAAGGAGTGTGCGCAACATGTCCAATTTTTAGCATAACATACTTATGTTAGTCAACAACTGTTTTATCACATTAAAAGGAACCAAACATTTAAAGGACCGGCTACACGGAGCCGCATTTATCCTCACTTTTTCGGTGCGGTCCGGACCGTGTAACCACCTACCACCGGAAATAAATGTTCGGGAGCTTCCAAACTTTGTTTTCATGGTAAAACTAGCATTTCTTTCACAGCCGTGTCACGTGTGACGCTTTATTAATTGTTTCCAACATTAAGTACAAGATAAACAATATTATATACAACAACTTATTGAATAACAAACATTCTTCTTCTTAATTATTAGCTAACTTAAAACTTTATTCTTCGTAATTAGCAGCTAAATTAATTTTATGAAAATACGTGAAAACTTCTGCAAGTAAAAATAAAAATACAAACTTATTTTTTAATAGAACTCAAGAGTATAAACAAGTTTAGAAAATACTTTGCGGGTCGGCTCCATGTAGCCATACCTTAAAAAGTTTCCGAACTGGATTTCCTTGACCAGTTGGGTTTTTTTTGGAAACAAAATGAGTCATTCTATTGAGTTTTTAAATAAAAGGCTTCATTTGATTCGTATTTAAAACAATGTTTAGTATTTTTAGGTAAGTCTGTGAAACATCTGTCCAAATAGGTTCCTGATCGCTTTATTAAAAAAAACATAATTTAACTGCTTCGTTTCTTCTTTTTTTCGTCACAAAGAAAACTCTAAGTACCATTTTTGGACGTGAATTTTTTTTTCTCTCTTTATACTTTTCTTTTTATTGTTCCTGGTCAAACTCCCTCCATTTCCGCCCTCGCTCCCATTTTCACAGGACTACTATCCTTCCAGTGGCCTTCAAATTGTACAGAACTACACTCACACACACTCACATTCTCTTGTCTCCATCATCACGTAAAGACTCAAGTATTTGAACAGTCGTTCTCTTCGGTCCTTTTTGCTACTACGCCCTCATTCACCAAGCAACCCCTCGTTCCACCCCTACTACTCCTGAATTCTCCCATAAACACACATGTGACATCTGTCGTACCGCAGGACACTATGGGTTACTATTGGAGCTTATGTCTCCACTGTTTACTTTATTGTGCTTCGAATAATGCAGATACAGAATAAACACACTAGGACCAGCTGAGTTTTTTTTTTTTACTTGTGTCCTTTCTACACAATTCATATCACCTTGAGTAAAGTGAAGTATCGCGACGAAAGTAGATTAAATCGGTCTTTATTTTTTGTGTGAATAGTGACGGAAATGTGTAACAGTTTTACTAGTCCTATTTGTACTGTTGATCACGTTTTTATTTTATTTCTCTAATAAGATTAGCAGAATTGTATCCAATAAAAATTTGTTTTGTTGAATTTTACCTATTTCCTATATATAGCTTACATAAAATGCTACACGCAAGTGATTAGCTGAATTGTTCATAGTTAAGTTATGCTCGAAAATAAATAGAACAGTTGAATTCAAATTTTTTCTATTGATTATATAAGAACTATTTTTCATAGTAAGTTCGTAGGTTTTTTTTAATCACCCATTCAGTCTATACACTTATGATAGCTTATCTAGTGGAGTAGAAATTCGGTAGGAATTATTTTAGAGGCAATGTACCCGAATTTATAAGAAGGAGAGTGGGTAACTATTTAGGAAAAACCATCCAAAGTAGACCCATTCGGGATTCGATCCACGATATGTCCATCTTCAGCAGGCTAGCCTAACACGAGAGTAACGCCTTTAGACTCTTCAGCCACTATAGCAGGTTGCGTCTTTATTATCGCTCAGGCTATACTCATACTTTAAATCACGCAATTGCCATAGAGATGAGGAGTGTAGAACTTCAGAGGAAATATGCCTGTATTCGCGTGGATGGAGAGTGAGAAACATTTTAATAAAAAAAAATCCGTTCAATACTCTCGACCGAAAATGTAACAACAATTTCCCTGTCACCGTTTAACTATTCATTCTAACATGAGTGACCATGGGACAGCCGGTAAGTATCCTTTTATCTTCATCATAATGTGTCCTCGTATTTACATTCAAAAATGTTATAATTTTTAAGAACCACGAAGAACTGATACATACCTGTGAGATTTCCAAAAACTACTATCTCTTTTAATTTATGAATTTAATAAAGTGTTATATAAGGGTTATGAATGATGAAGATATAATTGGAAGAAATGCACACGAAATATTGGGGAGATGGTTCGGAGATCCACAACACCAAACTATACTTTACCACACCATATTATACCAAACGCCTTAGTCCATGTGAACACGAGTGAGGGTAATCTTATTGAATACTTTTCTTTTTCTGAGTGTTTTAAAGTATACTTTTTTACCATTTTACTTTACTCTGACTTTTTATATGGGGGTAGATAAAATCTCGCGAAATGGTAATAGAACGTCTCATTTGGAATTTTCCAACGCAAAATTTACCCAAATACTTTCAAAGTTAAGATTTTATTTCTTACAAAATACTAAAACTTATAATTTTTATTATTTTAGAAACTTTACAATTTATCATGAATTTGTTATTAGCTTTGGGCTTGCGTTTAAATCTCACTTATTTATGTTCCACAGATAATATTTTCTAGAATTTTAACGAATTAAGTCCCAGATTTTCATGTTGATTTTAGTTATAACAAGCTTATTTGAACATTCTTTAAGCTAACTCTTTCATAAAAAAAAGACCCGGCTCATTTGGAAATAGTCCGTAGCGGTTTTCTTACGAAATGGAGAAAACTTCGTGAAGATTACTTTTTTTCCCTCCAAGATTTTAGCGACCTTTATCTTTTCATTTCTCTTTCTTACAATTTTCTCACCTCCTTTTATTGCTTCCTTTAGCAGTCTCATCATCCTCTTAACAACAGCCAGTGTCACCTTGGCTACTCACCAGATTTTAGGTAATAATATCACGTTTCCCGTCTTTTCAGCTCTCGAGTAGAGTAGTGATAAGATGACATGACCTAGGTCCACTGGACCAACCAATCCCAAAGCAGAATGTTTAGGAGAAAGTGTACTAGAGATCTTAAAATTCCTAGCTTACATGCAGTCTTTCTTTTATTTACCACACATATTTTAAGGATTGTTTTATTTATTAACTAAGATAATATGTACCCACTTTGATGGTCACATAGTTTACAGCGTCACTCTCGTGCTAGTCTAGACTACCGATTACGTTAAGTTTTTGAATCCTGGTCGAGAAGTTTAAGATGTGTACTTCTTAAATGTTTTTCCACGCTCTTTCCAAGAAAATGTATGTACACTTCCTTTCAATTAAACCTTTCTGTTCCGTAACTCATTATCGTAAATAGTACATATGCGTACAACCAAAATGGATAGTAAGACATGAATGGTAAAAAATAAATATATTTTATTTGAGATTTTATAAGAAGATTGTAAACAGGATCGCAATTGTTAAAGTTCTCTTTTTATTTCATATTTCTAGAAAGAAAAAAATAAGTTTTCATAGCTGTAAAAACTTCAAGGAACCAATTACTAAATAATATCACAAAAAAAATCTATAATAGTTAATCAAATCAAACCCATTTGGACACTTTTATTATTATTTATTATTATTATTATTATTAGCACCGCGTCTTACTAACCGTTCGGTTTACACGCACTTGCGCTAATGTGTAATGGTAGGGTGATTGTGAGATGAAATGGAGGACCTACAGTTTAACGTGGAATCCGAACCACGGTGGAGGCCTGGCATTCCCCACATTCACAAGATGTCTTGTCAGAGGTGAAGGAAGGGTTTGGTAATCAGATAAATCTATGCCGGGACCGAGGATTGAACCCCGGCCGCCAGCATAGAAGTCTGACACCTTACCCCTAGACCACCAGGTTGGACACTATTCACCTTTAGACATTGCAATATTTGTCAGCTTTATAAATGATTTATAATTTTCATACTCGTAAAGTAATTATATAAAAAAAATATTACGATTAATAAAAAATTGCATTTTCTTCAAGGACACTATATCACATAGTAATAAAATGTGTTTTGCCTTTCCTAGTATGGAGATCCACGATAACAATTCAAAATAATAGTAAATTATATTTTATAATAAATACTAATAAGAACGTAAAATTAATTTTACAGGAAACCCAGAAGTGTTGGTATATCTGCTATCCTACAAAGAATCGAACCTATATATCTAAAAATAATAATATCCAGCTTCTATGTTATTCAGGGAAATTAATATAATATAAATAAAAAACGAGATAGCAAATATATATATGTATGTATATTTTATTTATTTCAATCTTGATCTTGTCATATTAAAATCACTCTAGCACATTTTAGTCCTCACGGACTATAAGACGCTGAGTTTTGAGCCAAGGAAAGAGATGAGTTTACATTTTCCTTTCATAATACCTCCATAAAGATTTTTTTCCCCCCAAATAAGGTACTCGGTGTTATATTCTATTTTATATTTCTCTTCAATGTCGTTCGTTACGGAGGTTAGTTTGTTTGAAATAGTTGAATAAGAAATCACGTTCCCTTTCAATCGGTAATTTCGCTATACAATTTATGAATACTGAAATTAATTAATGATGCTTTATGTTTAATCTTTAGGATTAGTAGTCTAGTTTGAAGTAATACTTTAAAGTTTCATGTATAAATTCATCTCTGACTACTGTATTTCTTAAAAAAAATATAGTCTACTTTATATAATTTCTTACGAGCTACATTCACAATAGCTGAATAAACCTGAGTACATTTTATTTAATTAATTTTACTATCAAAATATCCAATTATATATTAATTTTCACTATCAAATCTTATTCAATTTCCCAAAAAAATAATTACTAGTTCTATAAACATGTATTCCTTTGCATTTGATTTTTGATATTTCTTGGCCTATTGTATAGAAGCAAGGATTGGTAAAAACAATTGATCGAGTTGACCGCACTGATTTTCTCGTTCCCTTACTTAAAAATGAAGTTTTTTTCTTAAATTCTTAGGATGTGCGAAACAATATTGATGCAATAGCATTCCTCCCAAAAAAAAACATATACGAAGTAATCAATATAGTGTGTATTTTGTTAAAATTCTCAAATATTATTCTAAAGTAGATTTAAGAAAGAGAAAATAATTTATAATTTTCTTCTACTGAACTATAAGTGTTAATAATCACTTCGTTCCCTTACGGGGTAGTCGAGGGATTATACATAGAGCTCAAAAAACAACTCTCTACTTGATCCTTTCTTACTAACTTTCTCCACACTTCCTTATCCTTGCCTACTCCCTTCACTTCAAAAACATCCATACACCGAGTAATACATGCTCTTTTATTCTTAAAAATCTTAATGTTTTTCTGTTTCACACATTCGCGTACAACATTTAGCCACGTCTTACATGAAATACCCCTTCGTTTTGATCCACACACTCTACTTTAATACGTTTGCTTCGTCACTCGATCCACATTCATCCTCTAAACATTCACAAAACAACGTAATACTCTTCTTTCACATCTACATATTGGACTTCCTTTCAAACCACATTTCTTCAGCACCCATTCAATTCTAACTCTGTCCTTAACGAGTTTTTACACATATATTTTTCAGATATCTCAATCCAACTGCATTCACCATGCCCTTGTGTTCCTCCTGACAAACCTATGATTCACATCTATAAAACAATGTTGGCATTAACACATTTTTATATATGTTTAGCTTTGCCTCTTTCGATATTACTTCGTTATTTGCAATAGTCCACATACAACCAACAACTTTCCGAAATGCATTCACCTATCAGTCAATTTCCCCATAAAACATTCCATTTTTACAGAAAAATTTTCCCAGATACATTTAATAATTCACTTGTTCTAACAGTTTTCCATTTATACTCAACTGACAATCATTTCCTGATCCATTATCAATCAAAAACTACCACCATAGTTTTGGATACCAATATATGAAGATCTCTTCAACCTGTCACCACATTCAAATGATCTAATGCATTTTGCCATTATCTTTCATTCTCTGAAATTAATATGGTATCTTTTATATATTGCAGCACTCTCACATTCACATTGTCCATTTGTACACCAACTGCATCCTCACAAAGAGCCCTCAAACGTTTATCAATTAATACATTAAACCAGCATGGAGGACTCTGAACGAGGGGTTTGACAAGGTTGTGCTATGTGAAACCATTCGCTCAATGCTACATCCACATTAAAACACGCTTTACTTTTATCTTACACCGCCATAATTGCATTTACTAACCATGAATTCACACCATACTTTCTCACAACATTCCATAACATACTCGTATTTTAAATTATACTATATTAATAGTACGAACTATATAAGAATAAAATAGTTATAGAACATAAATTTGAGAATATTGTTTTGCTTAAAAAATATTTGTGTACATGAATGTTTTACTCAAAATATTTAAGTACATAAAAAATCACTAAGGTTTTATTTTACTGACTGTGGTTTTAATACATAAGTAACTTCCTTCCCCACACTACAAACATCCTTGTTTTAGTGGTAGATTTTCACACCTTTGTTTTTCCTTCAATCTTGATATAATTTAAAAACCGGTCCAACAAAAAGCACCAAAAATTAGACTTTACGTTTAATACCGTGTTGTATGATCTCTTAACACAATCTTTAAAACTACGCACAACTAAGTGTTCCCTTGAGATGATAATTGGACCCAAACACTGACCAAATCATGGCAATATACCCTCCAAACCGTGACAGTTTCCAACCCTTAATGATAGTCTTTAGAAGGCAAGACTCCTAAAAAAGAGATTGACGCGATGGTTACCTATAGAACGCGTCGATGAAAGTATCTTCTGAGCCTCAATTAAATTGAATTATTTCTGTGTATGTTTTTTCCTTATTTTGAACCGCACGTTCCATCGCAAGATGTTGCTGTAGACTTGACCTAACACGTCAGTTTAAAGTCATGGACGTGGCGGGTGAGTAGAGAATAAATCCACATGATGTACAGTCCGTTTACCATGAAATGGATTGCACAGTAGCTCTCTCTAAAAAGCCTTGGTGGGATAAGATTGCTTTTTTTTTTTTGCAATTCATTTAATTATATGTTAAGGCTATCCATATATGTACTAATTACATTAGTGAGCTAGGGATTAAGAAGCTCAAATTTAGAGGAAGTGTACCCGCAATTGCTTGGAGAAATAGTGGAATATTTTTTTAGAAAAGCCACCCTCAGAACAACCTACCATGAATCCATGCTCGATCGCCCTCTCATTGGAAGTATAGTCCAACACGAGAGTGGTGCCTTAAACCATGAGCTCCCGAAGCGGGTGGTAAGCCCGCTACATTTGGGGGTAAATGAAGGTTACATAATACCTTGCAAGGGCGGATCAAAGGTATGTTGCCGATAGGGGGAATATCAGGGTTGTCACACGTATGGAAAGCACAGGGAATTTTGCAAAATTTTGGTAAAAACACTGGAATATTTGCTAAAACAAAACAAAGAAAAATTGGTTAGCTATGTAATATAGGTAATGGGAGATGATAGTTGCACAGTAGTCAGCCGTAACATTAAGGCATTGGCTTCATTATTTTTGATACATGCGAATTGAATTGTAGGCGGGACATAACTCCAATCATGTCCTCCTGGATCTGCCACTCATACCTTGTTATTCATGGTAATTTAAAAAAAAACTAAAATTGTCAACGTTGTCTAAATAAACGCGTTTATTTAAACATAACTATTTTATTATTTGATCGAGTCATTTGACAAATTATATTCTATATCAAACATTGCTTGGGGATATTTACTAATGTGACAGTCAGTATCATCTAGTTTGCTCTGAAGGTGACAGGAAGATCTAGTCTATAACCCCAACCTGGTATGGACTGCTAAGTTTTTATCATACAATTTCCTACTCTTCTTCAACTATTATGATGTTATTATATAAATGTATGTATGTATGTATGTATATATACATACATAAATTTATATAATACCATAATAGTTGAGGAAGAGTATTTATAATGTAAGGTCTTTATATATATATTATAAATTTAAACATACATTATTGTTGATCATGTAAAATAGTCCTCTGATGCCAATTTTACATGATCAACAATAATGTATGTTTAAATTCATAAAATAAATAAAGTTAGTTGTAAACTACTTACTACAAAGTATATAAAATGTTAAACATTTTGAAATTTTCTTTGAAGAGTGAGCTCAAAAGTGGTGCATGGGATGAGTTTTTCATGGCAAATAAGGATAAGTTAAAAAAAAAAATCAAATTGAAAATAATTTTGGCTTTATCTACAGATAACTTATTCTTTTAAAATTGGAATTTAAAAACACATTTCAACCATTCGGTTTAAAATTTATCTCTCTTTCTCTCTCGATCTCTTTCTCTCACTATCTCTCTATATATAGAGAGTTTATTGTGATAACCAAGATGTATCTGTTTCCATGAGGAAGAGTAGAGTTTACGGAAAAACCTATTTTTGAAAAAAAATCCAAACTATAATACACAATATTATAAAGTTTTTGCGATTTTGTTGTATCATTTATTTTATTTGTAACAAAGCGCAAATAGTCCTTAAATACCTTGTTAAATTACGAAATATCCATGTCATCAAAGAATTCACATTATTAACAAACAGTTAAACCAATTTTCTATGGTAAGATATTTAAAGGTATGCCTACTTATCGTAGAAAGTTTTGTTATACACTTTGAACACCTAAACTTATTCATTGAAAATACTTTTACATAATATAACAAACCATCTTTCATGATTGCAATACTGTTGAAATAATGTATTTAACACTGTCGTAGTTAAAAGGTATTTTCATATTTTACTAATGACTTTATAGGTTATCAGTACATGGTTTACAAACAAAATTATCTTAGGACAGTGCGCTTGGTACAAAAAACTTAATCTTACGGCTTTTATATATATGCTAACTAGACAGCAGCACTAACCCGTACACAAATAGTAAGTATTATCAAACTCCCCCACCGAAGAGGAACCGACGTAATCTAGTCATGGTATCGATTTATCCCACTATTGACATAGGTGGCTAGGCAAAGCACAGTGCGTTACTGTTCGTTTGGGTTATATGCGTGTGCACTAATTATTACGATTATTACATTTAGAACATTGCGCTGTATGGAGCAGAAGTTTGGACTCTAAAGGCCGATACACACTGAATGCTAAGCTAAGCTATATTGTGCTGTGCTGTCCTCTGGTAAGACTTTGTCACTTTGGTTACACACTCATTGACAAGCTAATCCATGGTACCTCTTTTCACTCCCGAATTCAGTGCGGTTTTTTCTGGTCTGCTCCAGTGAAGCTTAGCTATGATGGTGTTCTCCAAAATGTCTTGTTTGAGTTCAGATAATAGTACTGAGGAAGAAAAGATGATGCTGTGAGCAGCTGATTTGAAAGATGATGAAAATTTAGGAGTTTGAGGTTTGACTTGTTCATTGACACTTCTATTTTAATATAAATACATTTAATAAATATAAAACCTAAATATAATATTACTTAAATACATGCGAAACAAACTGAAATAATAACTTCAACACTTCTCTAGTTATGATCACCAAACCAGCACTAAGTTTGTTCAACACAGAGCCCAAGTTGCGTTATGCGCATACGCAACGTAAGATGGCTCATACACATGTGGATAGCCTAAATAGGCATTAAGATGCAGTGGATGAAAATAGACCAAACATACAAATCGTATCTTATAAAATAAAATTCAAAGGAGTATCTCATTCCAAACAGCCCCTTTCTTTTATTAACTCAGATATAACGCTGTTTTTCTCAAGCTCATCTTGGAGTTTTGGTAAGGTAGATTTACGGTCTGTTGTTGACAGTGTATCGGCCTCTAGGGGTGTGGCCCATTACATCCTCCCAGTTATTGACTTGTTTAAAGCCTTAAGGGACCAACACGGTGCCCCTACGTATTAAGGTGCCACTGGAGGTATCGTCCCACGCCGGGCAGTGGGGGAGGAAGTCTTTGGTGTACGCTCTCGGGCGTAAAACTAGTCCCCGTATCTTGTTTTTTTTAAAAGCACAAACGTGGGAGCTTGATTTTTATACCTCTTCTGATTGTCTGATGTCCTTGGATTCTAACTGAGCTTACGATAGGATTGACTGAGTATTCTGTACTTGGGCTTGAATACTAGCTAAATACCAAAGTGTGTATTAAATTTTATCTATTTTTCCACAACCTGGACGGATTATTAAATACTTTAGTGGACTAGTAATGAGGGGGGTTGGATTTTAATGGAAATGTATTCATATTTGCGTGGATAAACAGTGGTAAGCCATTAATTATTAAACATTCTCAATACACCTGACCTAGTTTCGAAACTTAATCTCCTTGTCACCAGCAATACAATCCTACGCTAGAGTGACGCGTTTGACATTGAGACCACCAATGTGGATGAGTTGTTAGAGAATTGAGATTTTAATTTCATGGTAATTTTTTATTCTCCATTAGTAAGGTGCGTGTTTGAATTAGTCGTGAGCATTAATTACAAGTTTTTTTTAGTATTTTTGGATGATTTAAAAAAAAAAATTGAGTTCTTATGTCATTTGTTGAAACTTTCACGTCATAGTTTGAAACCGTTTAAAATAAATGTTCCGTATGAAAAAAAAACCCACACATTTTACTATTTTCAAATTTAAAAAATAAATTAGGTGTGCTAAATATTTACAAAAAACCAGTGTCAAACTATCGTCATATTTTATAAATTGTTCATTCAGAAGCCGTACTGCTACGGATGCCATTTGTCGTTGTAGTATTTTTCTCTCATGTATTTGTAAACATAAATCCTAAAATTGTTATCCAAACTGACAACATTTTATTCGATTCCAAAACTTGGTACTCTTTGGAAGAGAAACTTCGAAGAATTCTTCTTTCTTTCACAAACTTCTAAGGGATATTAAATAAGTAGAGACAATCTTAAATTTAGATTTTAAAATATTGTGAATCATATCAAAAGAGAAATAACTATATCAAATGCTATTTTTGCCAACAATCTTAAAATATTCAGTTAGTTTAAAAATTACATTTTTATAATAATCAGCAGAAGTATTTTAGAGTTATATGGTAACTTCCGGTTTGATTCATAATATATGGTAGGGGATAAATTAGACTTTATTTCAAATGTATCTTATAATATTTTATTTAAAGAGCTACGTAAATTAATCCTTTGAAATTTAATTGAAAGTGAGTATGATGAATTTGAACATCTATAGACCTATATGCGTATAACCCGAACGGGTAGTAAGACGCGGTGCTAAAAATAATAGAGACCTATATTTTTTTTTTTCAGCCAATAGTTTTAGTTAACCTTTTCTTAATACTTCTAAGGGTGTATATAAAATAGAACCAACTTTTTATCGGTAAATGGGGAAGTCCTGGTTTAGAGATCATAGCATGGGAGAACAGATTAATACTATATTATGTTACAAATAAATGTTTTGTCACAATCTGTCCAGAGTAAACTTTTTCAAAGATTTCAAAACAGTTTTGACATTCTCTATTCGAACCTTTGGTTAAATTTTATTTCAAACATTAATAATGAGAACAACAAATAATATTTATAATAAATATGTAATAATTTTTGTGCGCCAAAGACGAACACACTGTTTATTTTTCTAAAATAAATCTGTCACACTTGATACAAATATATTGAGTAGGAACATTTTATTTTTTGGAAATAATTATACTATTTAAACTTCACCACAATTATTTACAAAGTTTTGCTAAGACAAATAATCAAAAGGGACGCAAACACCCCCCACCCCTCCCACACACACAAACATACGCCATATATAATCGATTTCAAACAATTAACAAACACACATGTCCCAGTATGTGTTGAAGGCGAGTGTAGGTGGACGCTGTATCAGGGTCGTCGCAAAAAACCCTTCAACCCCCACCCCCCCACCCCCTTTACTCTTCTCTCTACCACGTGATCTGAGAGCGCAACAAGATGACCATCCAATCTCCTCGCTTCTTTCTTCTCTACAGCCTCATCCCACCCCCCAACACCACCCCTACCCCACTAGCCACCGAAATCCACCCCCTGAACCCTTGCCGCCACCGACCAGTTTTAATGCTACCGTAGATCTGGGCCCTCAGCCCCCCCCCCCCCCCCCTATCTAGATATACCAAACTACTCAACCATGAACACGCAAGGTATAAAGACGTTGAACTATATCCTAGGCAGGGGTCAACATCATTATAACGAGCTTGAGTGGCCGAACGGTCTAAGGGGAAGCCGTCACTCGTGTTGACCTGTTGATTATGGGGGGGAGGGGGGGAATCTGGATTCAAGTACCAGTCGTTTGTACTGACGCTAGTTTTTCCCTAATAGCTCCCCACTCCTTATACACAAAAATGTGGGTACATTTCCTCGACACTATGCCTTTATCACCCCTGATCCTTTCGCGTTAAAGGTTATCCGACTCCTACAGATTTATTTCACAATTTTAACAATTGTATAAATATAAGCTATTATTTAAATAGTGATTAATAGAATAAAATATTTAATTGTGTGAACCTCATATGCAAGTATAGTTAATATAAATTTCAGCCCTATATGTTAGTTGTTTTACTTTAACAATGGTACATGCAAAGCAAAAAAATAACAAGTTTGACTCCTTTTAACTCGTGAACTATAATAATTTGAAATTAATGATTCACATTTTATAGTTCATAATTATATAGACTACATACTTGATAAAATTGTACAATAACATTTGTATATTCGAATTCGGCACAGATTTATCCGATTACCAAATACTTTCTTCACCTCTGACAAGACGTGTATTAATCACAACTTGTGAATGTGTGGAATGCCAGGCCTCCGCCGTGGTTCGGATCCACACGTTAAACTGTAGCTCCTCCATTTCATCTCACAATCACCGTACCATTACACATTAGCGTAAGTGCTTATAACCTGAACGGGTAGTAAGACGCGGTGCTAATAATAATACTATATTTGAATTAACTTAATGGATGAATATAGCCCCCATGGTTACAAGGACGCGGGAGGGGAAAATATTTGTATAAAAGAGCCTACCTTCCCCTCTGTCTGTATATCTTGGTGTTGTAGCCACACACTCGCACGTGTGGGTCGGTTCAGTGATTCTCTATACCCCATGCCAAACCACCGTGTCCTTTTTTTCCAGATTACATCATCACCGCATTGCAGGTAGATCAATTGTTAACCTTCCACATGGTCTAAGGCGTCACTCTCGAAAAAGTGTACCTGTATTTGCATGGAGGAAAACCCTCAATACACCCGACCGGGATTTGAACCCCGATCTCCCTATCATCGCCAGTCTAATATATTTCAGGAGTGACGCCTTAGGCCATGTGGCCACCTTGCGGGTATGTGTTTTATTACTCATTAGGCCTACTATTATTATTTTATTTTTAGGCACCGCTACTTACTACCCGTTTGAGTTTTACGCTTATGTACTAATTAGTCTAATAGTTTTAGTGATGAAGGTTATATTTATAGGAAATGTACCCACATTAACGTGAGAGGGAGAGTGGAAAACCATTTTGGAAAAAACTCAATACACCCGACCGAGATTTGAATCTCATTCTTCCTGTCATCGGTAGTCTGGTCTACTGCGAGGGTAGCGCGTTAGACTTTGCGGCCACTAAAGCGTGTTATTGTTTTTATTATTGTAACGTGTTGTAACATCTAATGGAAGTAATGGTTATAATTAGCATGCGCTTTTTGAATTAACTTATTATATGATCACACAACTCATAAACTAACTTAATTAAATTTAAAGTTGGTTATTTACTCCCTTGACTGGCAATTCATCACTGTGAAAAGGTAAGTACGAGATTTTATGCTAAAAAGAAAGATTCTCTCATTTTCCCTCACAGTGCTCCTAGTCAAAATTAGTTAAACCTTTGATCTTTTAAAAAAATAATAATAATGTACCTGCCCTCTCATAGTGGTCTTGCCTGCATTATTATCGGTTTCTAGGTGGTTCCCATGGCAAGCAAGTCTTGGAGGCACTTCAGAATTTAAAGGTTCCCTATGTTTTGGTATCCATTTGATAAACCACACATGCAAAACCTAATGTTGGCAATACATGTGTTTAAAGGGATTTTCAAAGCTATTTGCGGCATACTACAATTCGGTTTATATCCATATTATTATACTCATGTGGTTAAGAGATTAATAATTCAGATAAAATAATACCCTTGGGAAATCGTTTAAGAAAATCACTCTTATTTCACCCGACTTAATTCAAACCATGGTCTTTCCTATCACTGGCAATTAAGTCTAGGAGTAAGTGACGTATTAGACCATGCGATCACTGATGCGTGTTTGTTAGGGAGAGAAACTGTTACTATACCCTGATTTTGTTTGAAAGAACACTAGAAAAAATATAAACATATTTATTTATACTACTAGTGTTATTTTATTGGGGTTGGTGACCTGGTGGTCTAGGGGTAAGGTGTCAGACTTCTGTGCTGGCGGCCGGGGTTCAATCCTCGGTCCCGGCACAGATTTATCTGACTACCAAACCCTTCCTTCACCTCTGACAAGACATCTTGTGAATGTGGGGAATGCCAGGCCTCCACCCTGGTTCGGATTCCACGTTAAACTGTAGGTCCTCCATTTCATCTCACAATCACCCTACCATTACACATTAGCGTAAGTGCGTATAACTCGAACGGGTAGTAAGACGCGGTGCTAATAATAATAATATTTTATTGGTATTAATCATATATATCAAAAGTGACAGCTGCAGGTAACATGACTTTATGTATGAATATATTAAAATGGTTTTAGTAACTCACTTCTACTGTTCTTCCTACCAAAATCATACTATAGTTAGTTCCGTTGCGCCTTTGCTCGCCTCTGAAACATCCTATATGTTACCTCTGGTAATATTGGCTGGTGCAGTACAAATTAATATAATCAAATTAAATTATTAAATCATAGACAGATTTTGATTGAAATTTATGATTTCATGGCGGTGTCCCCGATACGAAGTCACAAAACGTTTACACCGAAAACAAAACAGCAGTGGCTCGCAGATTCGGCAATGTTTGCGGCCAACATTAATATCTAATGATAATGACGTTATTTTCCACGCAAACAAGGTCACAGGGGAGAGAATATAACACAAATTTAACATCCGCTTCGCTTTTCATAGCGACATTAATTGAATTGAAAGGGTAGTAAGGACAAAAAAAAAAGTCTATGTTATCCTATGAGTATTGATGAATTCAGCAAACATTTCTCTTTGCTAGAGCGATGAGGGTTTGTTGTGTTTTTGGAGGAAAGAGGTGGTGGAGGGGGTTAGGGCTATCACACAATACCACCGCGAAATTGCGCGTCCACTTGAATTACTAACCAGCGAGAGAATATGGCCGCCAACCATTTTGTGGTTCACCACAGAACAGGCCTAGCTTCCGGATATGTAATATCACATAACGTGAGGGAAAATAAAATCTTTTTACTATTATATAAAAAATAAAAAATAAAACTCTTCAATAGGTGAGATTTCTGTTTTCTTTTCACACGGCTTTGATATTAATATTTCACGTACTCGATAACTCTGTGGTCAGGGAGTTTGAATTAGGCACATATGGAGGGTCGAAGAACAAGAAAAGTAGAAGAATCATGGATTTGCTTGTTTGGTCGTTGTAGCAGATTAGTTCCAAGACGCAATAAATTCAATCCCAGATAAGTCACGCATAAGTCAGGTCCGGAGCAGGCTCCGGCTGTATTTAGCTCATATTTTTCTGATATTTCCTCAAGATGGCATGGTGCTCAAGGACTACCGAGACAACTCCTATTTTGATATTTTTTTGTTTTCGTGACAGAATATGACAGGCGCAGATTATCTAAATTTATATAAGCCAACATGATAATTAATACACATCGGTGTATTATAACCGGTACAAATGAAAGGCCTATCAAATTTTATACTGATCAAAATACCCTCACCTTTTTTAAATTACCGGGAGCGTTAAAATATTCCTGTTTATTAATTCCCATGCACTCTTATTCTCTCGGATGCCCTAGTACCAACTTCAGTTGTTATATTATTTATAATTATTATATACGCTTGATCTATTCTTATAAATATATTCACTCCTTCACACTGAAAAACGCGTTTTTCATAATTTTTATAAATCCTTGTGGGTTTATAATTAGTTTTATTAACTTTATGAATAAAATCTTCACTATAGAAGTCAGTGGATGTAGATAATATTATATCCCGTCAGGTTATAGTTGCTCTGTGTAATATTTCATCACGTGATTGCCCGTCAGACGTTCTAGCAAGGCATTTGATTGTCTTGATTTGGACTTTCCTTCAACTTTACTTGTGCTTGGTGACCTGGCGGTCTAGGGGTAAGGTGTCTGACTTCTATGCTGGCGGCCGGGGTTCAATCCTCGGTCCCGGCAAAGATTTATCTGATTACCAAACCCTTCCTTCACCTCTGACAAGACATCTTGTGAATGTGGGGAATGCCAGGCCTCCAACGTGGTTCGGATTCCACGTTAAACTGTAGGTCCTCCATTTCATCTCACAATCACCCTACCATTACACATTAGCGTAAGTGCGTATAACCCGAACGGGTAGTAAGACGCGG